>CANTFL010000914.1:0-28022 GCA_947650285.1 Hyaloperonospora brassicae | reverse complement strand
TTGCATGATCATTGTAACGGGGCAGCCCGTTACATGGAATTGTCACTTTAAAGAAAGTGACAATAAAGAATATTAAGTTAAATATTCTTTGAACAATATCACCGATAGTGGTGATATTGGTGAGGCGACCAAAGGGTCTGCTCATTGGTTGATATCTTGATGATATCAACACCAATCGCCGCAGGACGCGCGCAATGAGTGGTGACGAGACGTCACCATACACTCAGTTATATTAACATAATTAAGTCAGGTTAAACAGAGAGAAAGTAACACAAGACTTAATTATATTAATACAACAGTTTTACTTTTCCCTTATCTATGCTTCCTCGTTTGCCTCGTGTACGTCTGTCGGGGCACCAAAGTCCTTGCGTTAAGTTCACGCAAGGGTGTCCCCCGTTACAATCATGGTCATGGTAGGAAAGCAAGTCGGAATGTCACGCTGTTTGCCGCACAATCATCGAACAACTTGGTTGTACATGGTGCAAAATTTGTACGTGAGATGAGCCGAGAACATTTTTAGAAAGATTGATGCGAAGTGCGCAGATTACAACTGATAGTACACATTCAATAATCAAGAATGTGCAAGGATGAGAGAGCTTTCCAAGCCACGGAATTATCCGGCCCAACCTTTATGTAAAACTGGTGTACAGCGACGCCTTGTTTTGTCTTCTTTACACATCAGTAGAAGCTAATTGTCAACAGCCTGAGATGCTCTGAAAGTGTCGCGTGAACGACCTGCATGGCCACACACCCTAGATTATTTACGTAGTGACTACCGACAAATAGTAAGTAATACACGCTAAAGCATGCGGTAGCACATTTACAGCTAGAAAAACTGAAGAGGTACGCTTATACTCACTTTTCGAGGTGCATGTATGAGCCAAAGACGTATGGTGTTGTTGTAAAAAGTCGGAGTCTGGAAATGATGAGTGGTTTGCCATCACATGAGATTATTGTCATGGACTCTTGTTTAGATAGCATCGTCTACTGTTATTTATGTTTATGGATGTGATTAGAAGAATCGAGAAGGACTGGCTGAGAAGAAGCACAGCCTGACGTCTTTGGGTGACGTCACAAGGAAAGCTTCCTAAACTTCTAGAAAATCTTGAGAAGATCGAAGGGTATTCGTTGGTCTAGATAAATAAGTGGGACTGATATAATTTGTCTAGTATACGAAATGAGTGGCTTAGAGGTAGCGAAGCAAGTTAGCGAACTAAGGACCATAAATATATTTACTTCACATTTTGCCTTCGCCTTCGCACATCACTTCAACAACTCTGCGTACAAGACAAGTCAATGAAGTTATTATGTTTTGTCTAGCCTTGACGTGTACATATACCTGTAAGTCATGCATCATCTTTTGACTGTAGCTTTAAGATATAACGGTCTCACGTGGTAGTCTTAGCCGCAAACAGTCAGTCATCCTTCCTTTGTTCTTAGTTGATGAAACGTGAGATAGCGTCAAACTACGTTTGGGTGCTAAGTAAAATCAGGTCTTGTTTCGCAAAGCAAATGCAAGATGAGCCACTATCGTAACGAATAGGGAGATCGCTCCTATGTGAACTTTGTAAAAGGCGTTGTATATGTGCATAAAATTTAGATCACCGAATGCGGCCTAATTATTGTGCATGTACATCATTGAGAAAAAGCAATGGCAAGTCGAGGTCCACATCTGCGTCCAAAAATGATGGAGTTTATTCTTTTGACCTATGGCGAATCACTAGTGGTCGATGGCTTAGCTTGTGTTGGCGCCTAATTAGACGTCATCTTATCACATTTCCTCCCTCAATCTTATTACGATTCCTTCCACTTAGTTTTGTCCCAATTTATTTCGCTCAAATAAGACTCCCCTCCGATAATAATCTACGCTAGGGTTGGGTAATCGGTCGTGCAATACAGCACGACCGATTGTCCATCGCTTGCGATAAGAAGAGGACGATCAGCAACGTTCGCCTTCGAGTGCTCGACAACCTCACATATCTGCAGAGTATCTTTCGGTTGATTTTGCGTGAGATCGCATACCGTGCACGAAGCATGATACACATAATTATTGTATGTTAGAATGCAGATTATGCCTCATTATCAAATTATATATAGGGTATTTGTTGTCTATCAGAAGCCACTATTAAAACATATGGATCCAGAGTTATGTTGCATTCACCCAAGTTGAATGCAAGAACTGTTCACATTTCGCCGTAGTGACGACCGCAAATCACATGTTGATAAGTTTGGTGTGCATAAGCGCTTGTTTCGTGCTCAGCCACCGACGTATGTAACAATCACAAGTGTTCCTGACATCATTGCGCAGTACAACAGAAGCGTTTAAATTGCTAACTTCACAGCAAAATATTCGTCGAACGTATTCATAACATTTGCCAAATACAGGAGTTTGTACAGCATTACTGTAAACCTATTTTATGCCCTCACTGCAGGCTTCGTCATAACCCCACCCTAGAGTGGATTATTATAGGAGGGGAGTCTTATTTGAGTAAAATAAATTGGGATAATACTGGGTGGAAGAAATTGGAAAAATAATGAGAGAGGACATGTGATAAGATGAAGTCAAACTAGACGCCAACACGATTCTCGTGCTTCTTATTTCTCATTCTGCAAATTTGTTCGTGAGGATAAAACATACGGGTGTCATGCCCCCCGCACTAGTATGTGGCCCGTTGCGCAGTAAGTCGCTGTGCCGTTTAAGACTTGGGTAGGCCCGCCTGTGCCATTTCTGCAAGAAATATGCAGAAGCAAACGAATCGGATCTTTATCGAATGTGTGCACATCAATTAAACGTGTATTGAGTAACTTACTCTCTCTTTTTTCCATAGTGTTTCCAAAGCGGCAAGACCGCAATCAAGACGAAGTGACATGAATCTGATATGGTGCGGTCGACGCAATTTTACGATATTAACCAAATATCACGTTGCACTCTGCGGGTATGCGCTCCTAACGAATGACAACTTCAAAGCTGGGGAGTTTGAAAAGTCATGCTCTTACTCATCGTCGTCGACGTTGCCCATGTCTCTACTACTGTTGCCATCCAAGAGTAGTAAGTGCGAGTGCGAGTCGGCAATGTCTCTCTTGAACACAAGTCGATGTAAATGGAATCCGTACTCTACGTGACGCCAAAGTGCCAAATCAGCGTTTACTTCGAGAAAGAAGCTGCGTGAGCTGCGGCGAATCGATGGCTCGCTATTCTCCGACCACGCGGCCTTGATCCAGCCGACGACAGTTGAAAGTGACGGAGGGTGCATTTTCACCTGCCGGGTAGTAGTGTAGTCCATGCGCCTTCTGATTGTCGATCAAGTTAGATAGGCGTTCTTTCAACGGCTTGAAGACGCTGTAATCGCAGGGATGGACATACGACTTTAATCCGCCGGGGATGACCGCATGCAGGATATTTCGAGCCTGTATATGAGTCTTGACCCTCTTGCTCACATGATTACGTGCGGAGTCAAAAACAAACAAATTCTTGTTCGGCTCGGAAAACGGAAACATGTAGTCGACGCATCGTATTAACGAGTCCGAATTCTTCCATAATTTGGCGTTGGTGATAATTAGGATCCCTCGCTCTGTCGAGATCCTTGATTCCTTGTTCTTGTCTATAACACATGGCTTCAACATGGTCCCGTCGCCGCTAACAGCAAACACAGTAATTAGGCGAACCTTTTTTGAGCCGAGAGACCTTACGGGTACGTCGGTGGCCCCGGCATCCGCCAGCGTAATTTCCTTGTCATAGTCAGCAAAGACCCCGGTCTCATCCAGATTGATCACGGTTTGCGGTTCGATCTTGTATTCGCGGACAACCTTGCGCAATTGAAAGATGAAGTTGGCACCGCGCGTGGCGATAAGTTCAGCACTCAGCTTCAGCTTGTAATTATCTTTATCAAGACTGAATTGTGTAGGCGAAGAAAACGCTGAAGCCAAAATATTAAAAGAGAAAGACTGGGCTGCTCTGCCATCTACCGGAGGATATATGCCGCCATCTCCACGACCCGGCGGCAAGAGACACGGATGTGATTGGAACGAACTTCACGAACTAAATCGATGAGAATAAAGTTTAACTCTCCACAGGTAACACGGAGACCGCCCCCGCCAAGACAGAGCCTGCTCGGCGACCCCTCATCAAACGCGCCAGCATTGTCTTGATAGACTTCGTCACGGATGCAGCGACGGCCGACGTTGTACTTGACGGCCACGGATCGTAACGATGCCTTATTCGCCTCCCTTATAATCTCCTTTTTCTCGTCTATAGTGTAGCGTTGACGCCGAATTGTTGATCAGAAAATGAGTACCTATGCTGTGTACGACCAGGAGGTATTGCGGATAGCATGCTGGAGCGATATCACTTTGTCGTTGTGGTGTTCTGATAGATTGTGGATTTTGAACAAGACTGCTCATAATTGCCTCGGGGTGGGGTTCTGTTATAAAATGGGTTGGTTATTTGTAGGGATGAACTTGTGGAATGACTTTCAGGGGCACAAACGGTTATGTTTAAGGGGAGGCACAAATTGAAGGATGGGACTGTAAAATATACTTTACAGTATGCCACTACAAGCAGACCAGATGTAGTACGCGGCTCTATGATCAGTAATAAGCCAGCTTTTAAATACGTTGAGCAGCACGAAGAGATAGGTTCAACCTAGAGGCTGTGGATATTGCAACAGATTTCCTTCGTCGATCGTTGAGGTTTATATTTACCTACATCTGGTGAATATAAACTCCAAAGATCGACGTATCTTCACGACACACGTATTACAATCTACTCCTTCTTACACCTTTTGCGACTCCTGAATTACACGTACTTTCGCTGCTGCAGTATTGTAAAGCTTATTGGACTTGCATTATCAACATCGCCTTTGTACCGGCTATATTGCTCTGCTGTGTTCCGTCGCCCGCAGCCGCATAGACCGAAAACAATTTTTTAGTAGGTGGTGGCACTTCTAAATGTTCACTCTGCCTTTTAGACCTGATTTGACGGACGAAGCAATGATACAGGAGCAGTTCGTAAGCACTTGCGTCCTAAACATGTTTTGACGTGACTAATTAATGATACAGGATCGTTATATGCACATACAATAGCGGAGGACACCCGCATGGCAGTCGTCAAAGTAATCAGTACGGTTAGGTAGTATTGCAACGGGGCACGCTCTTACCAGATAAATAATGAGACTTTGTGTTGATATAACACAGGGCTGCGTACTCTCGGTGTCACGTACACGTAGCGTGAAGAAGATCGAGAAAATAAACAGTGCTAGGGAAGCTCTGTATAAGGGACAAAGTAAAACTGTATTTAATATATTTAAGTTATCTAATAAGCCATCTTTGTCTTCCTCTAACTATATTAAAGTACAACCCCCTGTGTGGGTTTCTTGCTTACGACCAATTGCACGCGTCCAGCAGCGATTGGTGGATAATTTGGTTGACGTAGACGCTACATCAACCAATAAGTGTAGCAACCTAGGATATCACCCTCGGGGGGTAATATTCCGCCAACATCACCTCTTTTCGGGTAATATTAATTGAATATTATCGGAATATATGATATTTAAAAATCGATACATTCGTATTAATATTACTAACGGGCTCACCCAGTCACAAGTATCGTTCGGATGTCGTCAACTTGAGCGTGACCAACTTCCGCGACGTCCAAAGGCAAAACTGTTGGCAGTGCAAGTTGCACTTGGGTCGACTCCAGAGATTCAACCTACACTAGGGCATTTATGGGATGTTCTATAAGGTTCTATGTGCTGTATTAGGCAGCACAAAGATGTAGGTTGGGTATTTCTCACTTTTATTTTGACAAGCAACTGACTAGGCCCCTGGCGGGGGCATAAACGCGTCTGGCGCGCGTTTTAATACAGGTCATTTCATTTACTTATTGTTCTCTTTCTAACAGGTTATGAACCCAAACCCAATGGCACCTCCGACTGATAAAATGACGACTTCTGCACCTGCAGACCACGGCCACGAAAGCGCCGCCGTTGCTAGCGATACCCAAGCCCACGAAAGGGGCGCGGGGACCGACGAAAGGATCCTCACAATGCTGACTGCACTTACGGATCGCATGCAAGCGCTCGAGGCGTCGCAGATGCAGATCGACGAGGACGAGCGACTGCGAGGCGCGATCGACAGTGGTTTTTTTGCGTCAGCGCTGGGACGCGGCATGGGCGGTACGACTCTACATCGTGACGCGCTAGGATATGCTGCTCCGAGGCAGACGCGTGGACGTGTTCGCGTGACGCAACCATGTGGCTCGCAATTCCAGCAGTTCGGTCCACAGTATGTCGGTCCGCGACAGCCAGCGGGCGCTGCTTGACCACAGGTGCCGCGCTATGCGCCAGTGTCGCCTCCAGATTGTGAAGACGCTCATGCGCCTGAACCACCAACGCAGCAGGTAATGACGCAGGAGTTGCCGTTGCGTGTCCCGGACGCACACCATCGTAAGCTTTCTATTCGCAAGGTTGATGGTACAAAACTGTACCAGGATCTCGGATCGGGTTTTGCTGACTGGGGTCGCACGTTCTTGCGCCAAGTCACTATGGCGCAGCAGGCCTGCGGATTCGCATGGGCTGAAGTTATAAAGGTCGACTTACTGGGACACTACCTAAGTGGGACAGCAGAGCGGTACTACCAAAAACACGTGGGAGTTTGGTGGCTCGAAGAAGCCTCTCTCGATCACGCTATGGGCCGGTTGATACACAAATTCAAGGCTACAATCACGGCGTCGCAAAGCATGAAGCTTTTAACTGCAAGGAAGGATCCCAAGAGATCATGGCCTGAACACTACCTGTATATATGGTTGCTGTATGCGATGCCTGCTGTGGAAGTGCAGAAGCACAAGTTCTCGACAACATTGTCCACTATGCGTCGGCTGATCTTACAACAGTTTTGATGGCCAAGTACAACAATAACCGACACGATCATTTGCGCCAAGCTGAAGAGCTTGCGCATATTGCACAGTCTGTTGAGCTCGAGAACAAGACCGGAAGGACGTTGGGACGCGAGTTAATCGACGCTGTCACTGATGAAAGACGTCGCAAGGAGACGCGTTCAAGCTACAACTGTGGCAAACAAGGTCATTTGGAGATTTACTGCAGGTCATAAGGGAACATCAACAAGAGCGCCAAGAACGACGGCGAGGTGGTTCTTGCTGTTAACGACGACAGCGACCATGTGAACGCACCTGGATACTCGATAGCAGTGCCAGTCGACACCTGGTGAGCGACGATCGCCTGCTGATCGACGCAGAGATTCGCAACGATGTAGTATCGCTCGCTGATGACGAGAAGGTCGGTCTGT
The DNA here is from genome assembly GCA_947650285.1 of Hyaloperonospora brassicae. NCBI lineage: Eukaryota > Oomycota > Peronosporomycetes > Peronosporales > Peronosporaceae > Hyaloperonospora > Hyaloperonospora brassicae. The sequence continues at coordinate 20,720 of CANTFL010000914.1, read as the reverse complement.
CCAAATTCGGTAGTGTGAGACTCTCCTTGGTTGCCAATGGACAAGAAAAAAAACATCTAAACTCACGGACGTCTACTATTCACCGAGTCTGGCCCGCAAATCTTCAGCTATGGCAATCTTGATCAAAAGGGATACAGTCTTAAGTATTCTAATGGCAAGCGATCAGTAGATAGACGGATTGATGGCCAAGTCGCGTTCGACGTGACAATGGAGAATAGTGTGCTAATCGTCGAGACAGTGAAAAAGAGTGTACTCAAAAAGGAGACAGCGAATGTTAAAATGGCTGCCATTCAGGCGAAGGCGGCAGATGAAATGACTTCGGAGATGCATCGTGACTCGCTGCTACACTTTCATCAACGTCAGGGGCATCTGTCGTACGATGCAATTGAGAAGATCGCGAGAAATTCAAGCTCGTGTATCGAGCTGACGGACCACAAACGGATGGCATGCATCACGTGCGCGCAATCTAAGCAGATAAAAAAAAGCAGAACCAGAAAGACTATGGACAGAACGCCCCGATCGAACGCATTGGCGGTGTCATCTGCTCGGACCTAAAAGGTCCACTATTGCCTTCGGATCGACTCGGATACCGATATCTGATCAACTTCATCGATTACAAGACCAACTACTGTGGAGTTTTCTTAGCTCGAACCAAGAACGCTGCGGCTAAGAAGTTCGAACACTTCTTAGTGTTCTTTAAGCGACGTTTTGAGTGCAGAATCGCGGTTCTCAGAATAGATGGCGGTGGAGAATACCAGAATGTTGATATGTTCTGCAAATTGACAGGCGTTGCAAGACAAGTGAGTGAAGCGCCAAATTAAGCGTCGAATGGAGAAAGCCCAGAAAACGCGTAGGACCGTTCTAAACATGACACGAGCGATGATATTCGCGTCTGGATTGCCCCTTACGTTCTAGGGTGATGCCGCTGAATACTCCTAGTATATTCTGAACAGAAGCCCCACATATTTGAATCCTAAGAGAGCGTCGCCGCTTGAAGTTCTGACGAATAAATCGCCGGATTTGCGCAACATCGTCGTGTTTGGCTCCCACTGTACCGTCTACCGTGATCCAAGCAAGAACACGTTCGCGCGCCGCGCTCAAGTGACCACAATCGCTGGATGCATTGACGAAACCAAGGGTTTCAGAGTATTCATCAGGAAAGAACTAAAGATCATCACGACGCAGCATGTCAAGAATATTGAAACGTTGTCTGAAGCCCAGAATAGGCAGCTGCAACTAGCCCTTGATGACGATGACCGGGCAGATTTAGACGGAGGCACTGAGACACCTGTGAGACAGAGCAGTAGTGTTACTACGAGCGAGAAGCCCAAGAAGAAGAAACAGTGGACTCGTTAGCCACACGTGACAAGACGTGCGGCAAAGAAAGCAGCTGCAAGCCAACAAGAAGTAGCTGTCAGCGTAGATGTCGTCAATCACGTGTTCGAAAGCGATCCTCGCAACTATGGCGAAGCAATGAAGAGAAAGAAGAGAAACGAGTGGCAAAAGGCAATGCGTGAGGAGCTGGACGCGCTCGAAAGAAACGAAGTGTGGCGTTTGGCGCTCCGATCAAGCAACAGCAACGTTCTCCACAGTAAATGGGTCTTTGAGACCAAGACGACTGCTGATGGAGATTTGGAAAGGCACAAAGCGCGCCTCGTTGCCTGCGGTAATGGACAAGTTTTTGGCGTAGACTACGCGGTAACTTTTGCTGCCTTCATGGACATGACGACAGTGAAGGTAATCTTGGCCTTAGCTGCTACATGGGGCGTCCCGGCTAAGCACGGAGACGTCTCCAATGCTTACGTAAAAGCAGAGAAGAAACAGCATCTCGAGATTCTGATGCATGTCCCCAAGGGCATGACTTGTGATAAGAGAAATTTAAAAGAACTGGGGGCAACGAAGATTGAAGATGTCGTGATTGAACTGAAGAAAAGTCTGTATAGTTTAAAGGAAGCAGGGCAATTGTGGAGTCAATTGCCTAACAATCGGCTATTGGAAGCCGGATTAACTCGCTACATCAGAGACCTCTGCTTGTATTACAAGCGCGACATCGATGGAGTCTTCATCTTCGGATTCTATGTAGATGATTTGCTAGTGACTGGAACATCCGCTGTTGCAGTCGACGGTTTTTTTGCGAGCCTCGAAAGTCTTTCGATTAAAGATCTTTGACCAGTGTCGAAGTTTTTGGGAATGCGCGTGACGCGCAACGAAGATCGTAGATATTTTCTTGACCAGGAGGAGGCGGTTGTCGACTTGCTGCGTGACCACGGCATGATCGATGACAACTTAAGTCGTGCGCCTATCGGGACAGACGTTTTTGAAGTTCAATGTGCATACAGCGGACTACTTGCAGATACGGGTGCTCCAGGTCAACCTAGCGTTCGTGTTTTTCAAACTATTGTCGGATCGTTGCTCTGGGTATCGAGGTGCACAAGACCCGACATCGCATTTGCGGTGCACAAGGCAACCAGACAAACACACGGGCCACGGATCCATGACTGGAAATTGGCTAAGCGCATCATGCGCTATTTGAGTGGCACGCGTGATTTGAAGATCATTATGAAGCCAGCAGTCGAAGAAACTGCACAACCTGTTCTAATGAGCTACAGTGACGCAGACTACTCAGACTACGCAGCCGACAAGGCAGACAGAAAGGCTTCTACCGGTGGCGTTATCATGCTAAATAAGATGATATTGCTGGTGCTCGAAAAAGAAAGGAGGTGTGGCGCTCTCGACAACGGAGTCGGAATTTGTGGCAGCGTCTGAAGCTGGACGAGAGCTACTTGGAGTGAGAGAGACGCTGAGTGAAATTCATGAGTCGCCTGCACTACCGATATAAATGCTCATCGACAGCCAGGCAGCAATACGGAAGATTGAAGGAGAAGCGTCGTCGAATAAAGCCAAGCACATTGATGTGAGAGTCAAGTACTTGTGCGACTACGCTCGTCCAGGCATTGTGGTGCCAAAATATGTGCCGAGCGACCTGATGCTTGCGGACGTACTCACCAAAGCGCTCGATGCAGTCAAGACGGTCAAGTTGCGATCACTGCTACACATCGTGTAAGTGCAGTGCAAGTCGCCGACAAGGAGGATTGTTAAAGATCGGGATGAAGAGTCAAGATGTGCGGCACGACATGTCAGATCAAGTTGGTGTCGGCGACTGTTTGCATGTGTATACGAGGACAGTCGACAGATAAAGGGGCTGCAAAGATGGGTGAAGAAGCTTTTATTTGCCAAAAGACAGGAAGCCCGTCGTCAGAGTGGTGGCGAATGGTAGCGCAGAGACAGTAAGTCGACCTAGTTAGAGCGGCAGATACAGAGACATAGTGTGCGAGATAGCGAGCAGAATAGCTAGATCATAACGGCACAGGTTGAATATCAGTTTTCCTTTCTACCTCATCAAGTGCATGCTCAACATTGGCTAGTAAGAGCACTAATAGCGCCACTAAGACGCGCGTTATAAGCCTCAGCAGCCCTTATTCCCAATGTTTGCTAACGCTCGAACCGAAGGTGCGGGCCCACACGAGTCGATGCGCACGTTAGGCCAAGTCAGCGAATTCTTTGCCACCCAGTTCACGATGAAGCTGCGAAAACATTAACGAGCCAAGAGACTATCGGTGCTTACGCAGGGTGATGCGAATCGTGTCGGAGCATTGGCCTTTGATCAGGACGCACTCTCATGTCACTCTTTTTTCGAGTACGAGCACTTTTTCCGCTGAGAAGAATATTTATACAATCGCACAAATACGTGGATTTTTCTTTCTGGCAGACTGCATCAAGAAAGCTAAGAAAACGCAGCTTGACGATTCACGCCGTTTTGTACGCTCAACATCTACAAAAGAAGACCAAGAGCTTCGACACGAGGCTATGTTGACGATAACGGTTTGCTCAATGAAGATGTTAGCACGGGATGGTGTTTTTGGAACGAAGGGGTCTGAATGACAACAAAATCGGTTGGTCTAGAAGCGTGCGTAAAAGAGAAGAAATGAGACCATGCACAGCACCTGCAAGAGTAGTAGTTGTGTGCACTAGGAATAGCCAAGTGCGCAGGTATATGTAAATGTCAGTTCCAAAAACACCATCCCGTGCTAACATCTTCATTGAGCAAACCGTTATCTATAACAGGGTTATGAGCCCAAAAGACGCTGTGAGCTCAAGGAAGAAGATGGGTAGCAGAAGTACACGAGTGAAGGAATTCCGATCGAGTGGGATGGGCGTGATTGGCAGTTTTACAAGCTGGTCATGCGAAATGTCTTCGATGAGCAGAAGATGAGTGACTTGATCGACGGGCGGTATGATAAGGCCAAGCTTACCACTGCGGAAGGCCAAGAAGCATACGATCAACTTCAGCTTCGGGCGAAGCGCTACATCTTTACTAGCCTATCGCGTGATCTGCTACATCAGGTGCGCGAGCACACAACAGCACTAGAGCTATGGAAAGCTTTGGTGGCTATCTACGAGGACAAGTCGGACCCCACAATTCGAGGACACCGTGTAAGACAGCTGGTTCATGAGCTTTGGAATGCAAAGCTGGAGGAAGGTGGAAATGTGAATGTGCATTTGGCAAGGATGCTTAATCTCAGGACGGATCTGGCTGATCTACAATACACCGTAAATGAACTCGATATGCATGAAGCTTTGTTATCTAGTTTGCCGACAACGACTCAATTCAACCAACTGCGACAAACAGTATGGTTTGCGGGTGATGCGGCGATCTATACACCAGAGAAAATTCGAGAGCTGATTCGAACAGCTGCTGCTCTGCAAGAAGAGGCCAAGAGCGGATTTGGCATTGGCGCTCTCAAGAGAACAAGGAGCAGGGACGTGGAAAATCAGCGTGAACATAAGAAAGGCGTTCATGGTGGTAATAGCAAAGGGTTTAACGCTATTAACAGAGCGAAAGGTCTGGATAGAGCGAAGGACAAATAGAAGAAGTGCTACACGTGCAGCAGTTACGAGCATTTGAATAGAGATTGCACTCATCGTGCAAAATATGACGATGCATCGACACCAGCCAGAGATAAAGGCGGCGATCGTGATGAAGGTAAACGCAACATGAAGACAAACTTCACGCGACGTGACGTGCTTGGTATCTTTGGTGAGGATCAAGACGTACGAACCAGTGAAATAAGGCATGTGGACGATGTCGAATGCATTGTTAGAACACAGAAAGAGACCAATTCCGTCGAGATGCAGGAGTAGTGCATCGACGCTGCATCAAACACTCATGTGGTCGGTGACAAACGATACTATATTCGATATAGGGAGCTTTCGATCGACGAAGCGATTGTGCGTGGCGTTGTACCAAGCTTCCAGGAACAACCAGTTGGTGTTGGAACGATCGTTCTTAAGACAGTTGTCGAAGGAAAGACAGTCCATACTGTGATCGACGACGTGCTCTTCGTTCCTGGTGCGATCAACCCGCTTTTTTCGATGGGACGTGCACTCGGTAATGGATTCAAATTCGAGTGAGAATCGAACACGCGCCGACGTACTATGATAGAGAGCAACGAAGCAGTGGCACAAGCAGACAAGAAAGGAGCAGTTTGGGCGTTCGAAGGGAAAATCGCATCTAGAGACAAGGTTGGCAAAAGTGTAGAGACGCGCGTGACACACTTTACAGCTCAAGATGGTGTCGCTGATCTGCAGTTGTGGCATAAGCGCTTGGGTCATGTGTGCTTACAGTACATCAAGCTGATGGTGGATAGGAAGCTTGTCGATGGTATGATGCTCTCAGGAAGAGATGTAAATGACTCTGAGACATGTCACTTGGCAAAGCAAGTACGAAAGTCATTCAGGAAGTCTCTGGACCGCAAAATTGTCATGCCAAATCAGTTTGTTTATGCAGATTTGCTAATGCCGGGCATCTCTTGCGGCACAAGAGTTGGGGCAATTTTGGTCATCATGGATGCATTCAGCAAGTTTGTGACGACCTAAATGCTGCGCACGAAAGCAGCAAGTGCAGTGGCCGCTGCTATGAAGCAGTACTTTGCTTGGGCTGAACGACAAGCTCGTCGTCATACAAGCGAAAACATCGGCGATACAAGGGCTGCATATCTGGTACGACAACTACTTACGGACAAAGGTGGTGAGTTCGCGAGTCCCGAGTTCAAGCAATGGTTAAATATGCGAGGCATCGAACATGTACAAGTTAGACCAGCCAGTTCGCAGCAGAACCCATGCGAACGGGTTCACAGGACAGTAATGGAGATGACGCGAACGATGTTACAACACTCGGGCATGTCTCAAATATTTTGGACGGATGCGGTCTAATACGCTGTCTATATTAAGAACCGCATATTTTCTCGTGGATGCACAAGCACGCCGTACGAAACAATGTTTGGAATGCGACCAGACATCCGTCATCTTCGAACTTTTGTCTCGCTGGCGTATGCGCACGTCAAAGCTAACGCACGTCGTCACAAGCTACACCGTAACGCAAAGATCGGGTATGTTTTGGGTTACGCAGAAGATATAGTGGGTTGCAAACTTTACTTTCCGGATGAACGCACGCGGAAATACGTGGCTGACATTCGGGTGAACGAGAACGTTCTCTACCGTGACCGACATACCAAGGCATATGGGGCAATCGACACCGTGGATTTTTGCGATGTACCCATCGACGAGGGCGACAGCGGTGTCGATGCAGACGAAGACGTGACCAATATGTGCTACGACGTATGTGACAGCGATGACGTACGTGATGTAACCGTCGACGAGGGCGACAGCGGTGTTGATAAAAACGAAGACGTGACCAGTATGTTCAACGGCGTAAGTGACAGCGATGTTGTACGTGACAGAGATTCTGCGTCAGGTGTTTGTAAATTTGTCGGTAGATGTCAACTAGGCACAATAGGCCCAGAATCAGCAGCGACATCAGACATGAGTCATGTCAGTGAGAGAGTCGAAGAGAGTCATCAAGATTCGAGTGAAGGTGAATGTGCGCGCATTGGATCGATTGATGGAGAACAAAGATCAATAGACTTAGACGAACATACGGGAGATAATGATATGACGACCACTTGCAGCGCGGCAATACTCGCAGATCTAGTTGCGGCAGGAAAGCGCAAGCGTACACAGCTGTCAGCGACAGGCAGTAACACGGGAATCGTGGAAGTCAAGAAGCGACGTGAGGGTTTGCGGTAGACGAGTCAGCGTCGATTGCTATCGCGATTTAATGACTTCATTGTCCAATCAACAATATGTGCATCTGGTGACGGGGAGAGATCTATACACAAAAACGAAGTCAAGATCCCAAGGACCCATGCGGAAGCAATGAATACTGAGTACGCAAGCAAGTGGCGGGACGCAGAATTACTGGAGCTCGAGGCACTATATGATAAAGGAGTTCTCGAAGAAATTGACGCATATGACGTTCCACCGTCTACCAACATGTTGACTACGACGTGGGTCTATGCGGTGAAGACCAACGAGCAAGGAGGAGTGATTCGATTATAAGCTCGACTCGTTGCGCGCGGTGACAGGCAACGCGCAGGTGTTGATTTTGTCGACACGTTTGCACCGGTCGATCGCATGGCGTCGTTTCGCTTGTTTGTCGCATTGATGTCGAAGTTAAATCTGGAAATGTACAGTTGTGACGTAAACACAGCCTATCTCAATGCGGACTTACAAATTCCACAGTACGTAAATCGAATTCAAGGTCACGTGAATGATAGCAGCAAAGCGTATATAGTGAGTAAAGCGCTATATGGATTGCGTCAAGCTGGACGAGCGTGGAACACGATATTAGATCACTTTCTAAAGGCACAAGATTTTGAACATGGACAAACAGAGCCGTGCTTATACGTACGTTGGCAAAATGGAGAAGTCTGTCTAACACTGGTATACGTCGACGATGTACTCACAGCAACAAAATCAGTAGAGCAGAAGGATGATCTGTTCGAGTTGCTAAATAAGTAGTATGACATTAAAGATCACGGGCGAGCAACACAGTATCTTGGTGTCGAGATTGATCGCAGTGACTCCAGCTACTGCTTGCAACAGACTCAGTATACACGTGAAATTGCTCGAGCGGTTTGGATTCACAATAGCTCGCAAAATCGGCAACCCAGTGGAATGCACCACGCGACTTGTGCATGAAGAACCAGAGACAAGTACTGAAATGGTTTCTTATCCGTACCGTGGGACAGTAGGGGTGCTCATGTACTTGGCAACGTCAACGCGACTAGACATCGCGTTTGCAGTTGGGTTACTCAGCCGGTTTGTCAGTAATCCGAGTAGCAAGCATGTTGGAGCAGTGAAGCGAGTATTTCGCTATTTGTCAAGTACGTTGGCGTACCGATTGAGCTACAAGCGCCAAGATGGAAGTGCAAGTCAAATTGATGTCGAAGGATATAGTGACAGCGATTGGGGCGGTGATCCAGATTCGAGACGCAGTGTTACTTGAGTCGTATCCACTATTGCGGGCGGTGCGGTGTCGTGGCTATCACGGCTTTAGAGCGTAGTTGCACTGAGCACAGCAGAAGCGGACTACATAGCATCGTGTGAATCAGCTATGGAAGCAGCGTCCCTTCGAAACGTCATTGAAGAAACATTAAGCGTGACGAATCAGGGCATCGCAGTGAAGCTCGGCGTCGACAACTCGAGCGCGATGACACTGGCGATGGATCCGACATTCAGTTGTCGGACACGACACATTGAATTGCGCTGGCACTATGTGCGCGAGCAAGTGAAGAAGAGAAAGATTATACTTTACAAGGTCAAGACGGCTGAAAATGCTGCAGATCTTCTTACGAAAGCAACCAGTGCAGACAGGATTCAGCACTTGATGCGACTCATCGGAATTTCGGATGGAGCCATATAAGTCAGTGCAATTGATTGAAGCTCGGCAGTCTACGACTAAGTGAATCGACTGCGCATAACGAGTGATTGCAAGTCGAGGAGGGCGTGTTGTAATTTGAATTTGCTGCGACAGGTGCCAAGTAGCAACAGTTGTCAAAAATGTAATGGGTGCGGAGCGACAGGGTCAGTGCGACGTTGCCAGGTCTTGGTGGGTGAGGAGCGAAGGGGTCTGAATGACAACCAAATCGGTTGGTCTAGAAGCGTGCGTAAAAGAGAAGATATGAGACCATGCACAGCACCTGCAAGAGTAGTAGTTGTGTGCACTAGGAATAGCCAAGTGCGCAGGTATATGTAAGTGTCAGTTCCAAAAACACCATCCCGTGCTAACATCTTCATTGAGCAAACCGTTATCTTCAACAAGCTACAATGAGCACTTTTCGCGCTTCGAGACGGAGACAGCTGAGTTGGCAAAGCAAACTGTCCAGCTTGCAGTGGTCGACAGACTTGCAAAGAGTAAAAAAGAAGAATTAGGAACAATAGCTCGCTTGATTGCGCGAGGCTCAAGAGCAAAGTTTTCGGCAAGCCCAGCTGATCGAATCCAATCAGCAAGACGTAGAGAATGTGCTTTCGGTCATTCGCAGCGCGTTAGCAAGTGGTTTGAATTGGCGTGGTCTGGAAGAGCTTGTCAAGTACGAGCAAAAGAACGGCACCTATGTGGCAAGTCTCATTCACAAACTAGATCTCGAGCATAACCGCGTAGCACTTTTGCTTTGCGATGATGACGAGAGTGACGAAGGCGAACACGGAGGTGATGGTACGGGTGAGGAATACAGACAGGCTCACATCATCTGGATCGATTTGTCACTATCGGGCGCTTGCCAATGCACGAGAAGTCTATACGAAGAAGAAGAAAGCTGGAGCGAAGGCGATCAAGGCTTCGGAGGCAACTGACAAAGCAATTGCACTGGCCGAGAAGACCACTTTGAAAACCCTGGAAAAGCAGCAAACGAAGCGAAACGTGATCTACCAGCGGCGCAAAACGCTTTGGTTTGAGAAGTTTCATTGGTTTCTTACCAGCGAAAAGAACTTGGTGGTTGCTGGAAAAGATGCGCACCAGAACGAACAACTGGTCAAGCGGTATCTGCGGAAGGGAGATGTGTACGTCCACGCCGATCTTCATGGCGCTGCTTCTTGTATTGTGCGCAACCATGCAAGCACTAGGAACATCGAGACCCAGGAACTTCCTCCTGTATCTATAACTACGCTAGAACAGGCAGGACGCATGGGTGTATGCCGCAGCAACGCCCGGAGTAGTCAGTTGATTGCTGGAGCCTATTGGGTCCATGCCGACCAGGTGTCAAAGACCGCGCCAGCAGGCGGGTTCCTCACGACTGGCAGTTTCATGATCCGGGGCAAGAAGAATTACATCCAGCCATCTCGGCTCGAAATGGGACTAGCAATTCTCTTTCATATTGACGTGAGCAGCGTCAGCCAGCATGCGCGCCAGAATGAAGAAAGAGATCTTCGGGTGATGGACGACTTTGACGAGAGAGATGGGAGTGACTTACCAAACGTTCTGCCGGAAGAACAGGAAGGATTGCACCAGCAAGACGTGGCTGTCGAGGAGAAAAGTGAGGAAGCGACAGACGACAGTTGTTCGGAGCCGCGTAAGTCTCATGTTCCTGCGGATGTCGCTCAAGGTAATGAGATTGACGACAGAAAAGACAAGTCAGACCCGTCTAAACAGGAGCCTCAGCGTGACGGGCGAAAACGGTTGTCGACAAGAGAGCGCCGTGACCTGAAGAAGGGTGTCCCAACAGCTTACGAGGATGGAGCTGGTGACAATAGTCAGCCGTCTTATCAGGCAAAACAGGGCCAAAGGAAGGATACGCGCAAGTCGCTCGACAAGGGCAACGTCCAGGTCTCTCGGCTGGATAAGAGCGTTCGTGGCAAGAAGAGTAAGGTGAAGAAAATGAAGAAGAAGTACGCTGACCAGGACGATGACGATCGCCGGCTGCGCATGGAGGCGCTGGGTCACGTGATGGAGGAGACAGACGATGGGGACAGCCAGCGTGACCAGAACAGTGAGTGCGTCGGACAAGCGAGAGATGGAGGTGTCGATGACGAGGACGATGGTAGTCCTGTGACCAGTGCCACCACCGAGACCAAGGACGAGTACATTCGTCAGCAGCGCGAGAAAAAAGAGAAGTTTCTTGACGAGCAAGAGGGTGAGGTGGAAAGCATTGGATTCTTTGATGCGTTCACGGGCGAGTATCTACCGAACGACATTGCGCTGTTTGCCATGCCCATATGTGCTCCGTACGCCTCGCTGAGTAAGTTCAAGTACAAGGTGAAGCTCACGCCTGGAAGCCAGAAGAAGGGCAAGGCAGCGAAGCAAGCGATGGGTCATTTCTTTGCGGCAAATCTGAAGGAAGAGAAGGGCATGCAAAAGACGCAGGTGCACAATAAAGCCAACAATGTGACACATGCGTTGATTGCATAGAGGTGATCGGTCGGCTTGCCTTGCTTGAGAGGGTCTTGCGGAGTCAAAGAGATGAGTGAGGGTGCATTGACGATCATGTTCTCTCTAGTCTGCCTGACCGAATGATTGATTTCACCCCATCTATCCGTCCAATCACCCATGAGAGTATGTTAGATGTTTAGCCGGATGAGAATCCGCTTGCAGTGCAGCGCAAGCTCATGCGGTGCATTCCAGACAATGAGCTATTGAATTGTATGGACGGGCCTGTTGAATTTTCGATCGCCAAGACTCCATGGCGCTCACGAGTGCAAGCGGTCATCGAGCAAGTTCAAGAAGAGCAACAATAAGTAGCAATGGCTGCATTTGCGCTTAGCCTTGGCAAGAGAAACGCAGTTGGTGTCTCACTACAAGTGAACCACGACTAGATTTGTTGCAAGCGTCAACACTACTGAACACGGCTGCATATGATAACGATTGATCGGTTTTGTTAAAATTCCGTTCGAATTGGACAAATATCGAACGATAGTAACTTACGATACATTCAACGAAACCGATCGGTTTTGGGGCTAGGAAGTACGCAAATTACGTCAGAGTGCTCAGTGTTGCCTCGATTATTCAATGTTCTTGCCTACCGTAGCTCGCACGGTAATTGCCTGAAAGATTACCCTTACCTCGCTCTTAAATGAAATAAAATCGTTTCATAACACTGACATTGATATCAATGTCGGTGTAAATAATGTCTTTGCAGGTTACAATATACAAACATCACCTTATGCGCACAAAAACTAGCAGAATATAATTACGACCAACAGCTCTGTCGCAGATTAGGCCACCATAATAACCGACACAAGCTTAACTTTTGCTGGACGCGTGCAGTAAGGGGTTAAGTAAGAAACTCGCACACTCAATCGTACTAAAGTAAATTATAATGACGACTATGGAATGGATTTCCAACAAGGTCACACGGATCCGATAAAAAGGCGTTTCTCATTTCGTGAACTTGTCTTGTCTAATATTTTCACGCTTGCTTTGCGCGTGACCGAGTATGTACCATTTTGTGTACTAAAATTATACGTTAGTGATTCAGCCTTTACTTGTTGGAGAGGGAGATTAATCTTTGCTAATGCGTCGTCCTGATGTGACCGTCAATCTTCGAGAAAACGACAGGCACACAACATGATTCGCTGTCTCGGTACAAGAATAAGTATGTTTTCAAACTATATTTGAAATCGCATTATACAGCTATCGTTACGTAGTAGGGCATGTGTTATACAACAAAGTAACAAATTACCTTTCTCGGTCAATAGTTCCTGCTCTGTGTGATGCACTCCCAAAAAAGTATGAACTTAACAGCAAATGATGCAACCGGTGTCCTTAACAAAGAAAACACCTCGGGTGGTAGTGCAACGCTATGAAGACAAACGCCAAGAAGACTTCTTACTCATATTGTCGCAAGGAAACAGTGATTGAATTGGACATACCCGCGTCAGAAACATATGGAGCTTTTTCAAATTAGTGCCAAGTGATCAGCAAGCATCTTCACAACATGAAATATCGAGTAATAATGCTTGAGAGATCTATTGATGATTCACTCATCTCGAAAGCATGAAGTATTAAGTGCCGATATGTCGACAGATCATTGGTCAGAGTTGCAGATAAGGAACATGTGATGAGTAAGTTTTACATATTCTAACGATTTGTGCGCGTCGGTTCAACCCAGCGTTGTCAAAACAATTGTGATGAGCCAGCGTTGTTCTTTGACATAATTTTACTGGCAAATACATGTAGGTCACTACATGCTTGTACAGACACCATACAGGCTACCTACACTTATTACACGGTAAAAGCAGGTACATCTCATCATAAGTCTTATAAGTAAGTAGCGTTGTTTGCACCAGCGCAAAATTAGTAGGAAATAAAAAAATATGTATAAGATGCTAAAAACTTTCATTTGGCAACCCTAAATAATGCGTTTGACCAGCACTGCAGCTTAACCAGGTCAAGTTGCGCATGGCTTACGTCCAGTCCGACTATAGTCATGGTTTGGTCCCTCATGGCGTCCTTATCTCCTATTCCAACATGCCACGGTATCTTGCTGATCCCATATGGTGACCGTATCTTCTAGACCATCTGTCATGTCGTCACATGTCAACCAATTAGGTGATGTCGGAACTTATTTGTTACAGGTCTTGCACTTGTGTGGTGGAGTGGTGATCGCTCTTTTGAGGAGTCGATCCTAACTCTCCACTGTCGCCCGGATGACCGACTAACGGAGGGGGTACTCCGATTCCGTGTTGTAACTTTTACTCACCTTGTGTACCCGTTTATGGGACGGTTTGCACTCTTCCAGATAAACTCGTGTCAATGAAAAAATTGACCGTGTTTGCGATGGGGTCGTGAATTGATATCGGTGTGGAAATCTTCACACCGCGATCGGGGTAGACGTAATCTCGTGGAATCCTTCACGGGGTCACTTGTACACTTGTAGATGGCTCAATATGAGTCACCCTGATCTGTAACAGATCGCCTAGTCCAAATGTAGACCTTAATTCGCGAGCCTTCTGACCACTTTAGCCGTCTCGCGATCTTGAGTCTTGAACCACAAAGGACTTCCTGTGTCCAAGTCGTAGTTGGCGTGTTGCTTGGTAGTTGTTGATCCCTGGCCAAACAATTCAGGGATATCACTTGATTAAAGTATGTAAATCTTTCCTTGACGTCTGGTGGTCAGTGATTCACCCGGAGGAGAAGTCGACACGTGTACTATAAAGCAAATTGAACTCTGTTTAATGTTAACCACTCAAACCCAACAACCCTATCCCTATCTTCATGTCTTGGACATCGTTTGCTACAAGTTGCTCTCTCTAGACGGTAGCGATATTGTACTTGCGTGGCCCACACCTATTATACTTGTCTGATCGCGATCACATACCTGATCACTGATCACGATCCCGGTCGCCTCCTGATCGCGGATCACATGGTGTGCTCCACGCCAACTTGATCGCGATCGCATGCCCGATCACTGATCACGATCTCGATCGCCTCCTGATCACTGATCACGATCTAGATCGCCTCCTGATCGCGACCGCCTTGCTGATCGCGAATCACATGGTGTGCTCCACACTAACCTGATCGCGATCACATGCCTGATCACTAATCACGATCTAGATCATCTCCTGATTGCGATCGTTTTGCTGATCGCGAGTCAAATGGTGTGGTACACACTCTTCAGATTGCGATCGCTTGTCGTGGTCCACACCAACCTGATCGCCGATCACGATCTCGATCGCCTCCGTGATCGCGATTGCCTTGCTGATCGCGGTTCCCTTCTTGATCGACTGATCTTCAACATAATCTCCCACAACCCCATCTCCACGAATCGTACCCTTCGTCCGTCATACTTTAAACTGATATCGCAGGTCCCATCCTGTCCAGTCTGATATCCAGTTTTGTCTGACCATCCAGTGGACGCTATCCGACCAGTTTTGGGACCGACGCTGCCACCCGTTAACTGACTTAGCACTCACTGATACGCGATTAGTTCCCCTGTCGCGAATTTTCGTAGTCGCTTTACCACACTTGTTTTCGAAAAATCTTAAGACATAAGGTTTTTCGAAAACAAATGTAAGGCCTGTAACAAGTAAGTTTCAACATTACGAAAATATATTTTAACAATGGATACACCATATGTGCAGAGGAACGTCTTTTGACCAACAAGCTTGATGATCGGAAAAGTTATACGGTGGTAAATGGCCAGAAAGCCGTCCGAGTATAATATAGTGGATCTTCAAATTTATTACAAAACAGCAAATTATCAATGTAGCTACTCGCTCACCAGACATTATGCGCGTCTAGCATCGATTCATGATTTGGCTGCTTGACATATTGCATAAATCAATTAATGAGGGGACCGACGCCATTTACTACCTCAAAAGGTAATCGTCATTATGTATGTAAGTATAATGATCAAGAATTACCACATTTAAAGCTTAACATCAATCTCGATAATATATGATCGACCCAATGGCGTCAATAGGCATCTCACGATCTTATTCCATTACAAATGGGAGTTCTTAGGTCACCAAGAATAAGTTATCTTATTCGATAAATCAATTTCACGCACTCAGGATTCAGCATACGAAACGACATATTTACAACTAGTGGCAAAAAAACTCATATCCAATACATTGATTACGTGCAACCCAAAAATAAAGTTTTCTGCTTATGATGCTTATGCAATATGATGATGTCAAGGCGAATTCTGATAGAGCGTGATGTGTAAGCGCACGTAAATCCAGATTCTCGGTAAAATTCATTAAATTCAATGATATAGCTGCTGAGACTGGTATAGTCAGTATCTATAGACGAATACAACGTCTGGAATATATAGGACTTGATTGCGTCATACGGCATCCACGCGATCGTGTGGTAAGGGTAGAAAAAGCGGGTAAAGTTCTGCAAATTGGTAGCTGTACGATTTGTGCAAGAAGAATAATGGCCGGATGTGGTAAGGCACTAAAGAAACTTATTATGTCGATCTCTGTCTAATCAAGGCGAGGTTAAATTCGGTTAGAAATCGCGAATTACTTGCAATACAATCAGTATTTTTCCCATTGATACATTGTAAGTACAACGACATCAATCACGGAATATGTCCTGCTAATATAGGGCCTTGAGTGGTATGCCATACTCTATCTTTCCGAAATCACGATGCATGACATTTCGGACAAACGATGTATGAGTATGGGTTTAAAGGATGAGTTCCACCTATGGGAAGTGACAACCAAAGGTTAGTACAATATCCTACTGACAAGATCGGCGATCCGCTCCGTTCTGATCGATCTGATCACATATATGTATGATTTGCAAAGGTAATTCTGAAACCATTGCATTTCTTGATAAATGGCATGTGGGATGGTTGTGTGATAACATCAAATTGATTAATAATGATGTACCGTACACCCATTTGCGTACTAAATAATAACGGTTACAACTTTAATGCGGGTTCGTGAATTGCCACCTGGTGGTGAGAATAGGCCAGAAGTTGATAGGATGACGCTAGAAAGTACATTCGAGCCGTTTTTTAAGGTCTGATGAAAGAGCGGAATAAAGTTTATGACCTTGGGTCTCAAAGATAATTTAGGAGTAATTGGCTCAACACTTTGACACATTCCAGATATTCAGAATACAATTCCGACATTCTAAGCATTGTTGTATGTATCGATAAATGACAATACATCGATTTTAGAGCACGATATTACAGTTATCCAAGTATAATTATGACATAGGCCAGGAACTATATCACGAGTTCCTGAAAGAGATCTTTTGGAAACCCAATATTGGGTTGGAGATTATACAGTGGTTTAAGATAGGTGTAGTGATAAATTGGCTACTTATTTGGTTGGTTGATGAATAAAAAAACTTGTATTTTACCTCTTCTAGCCAAAATACGCGTCCTGATTCGCGTCGCCGATTGTGGTTAAATTAATTATATTTATAGGTACAAAATTACCCTTTGATGCGTACACACATCCCTGAAATATTGGCCCCTCATAAGTGGTAACCTTCTAAATAGGCACTACACAGTTATACATCCAAAATGCCATATAAATTCTTTGCTTTGTACACACCCCTCTGTAATACGAGACTCTTTTTGAGTCAGCACACAACCTCGCGTATGACTTCCGCTCTCATAATCCGTCAGACCCTATTAGTACCCCAGATACTACCATCTCTCCTAATTTAAATATGATCATAATGAATAGGTCAAGTATGAAGCATAGCTCTTACTGTTACTGCTATATTTCTGTCAGTGGGGGACATATACACACCCATTCAGACAGTACAGAGTAATCATATGCCATAATATATAATCTCAATGCAAAAGGTACAAAGATATAGCTTTCTATTTGAAACAATGTACATCACCGTGAAACGCGCAAATGTAATCGGCATATCCTCGATAGCGATTTCCATAATCTTCTGGACATTCTACATCCGAATACGCTCGGCAATTTTTGCTGGTGCATCGGCGTCTAGCAGGTTGAGATCCAAAGCTTCTATAATCTATTGTTCCTCAACCGTTCGTGATGCAGCCGCCATGTGCATTTGCATTAACGCCATGCGTACTGTCTACACAGACACGGTCGTCATCTGCAGTTGCCCTCCAATACACGCGTTGTTCAAAGTCCACGTACCGACACATTCTTAGTCCTAAGTGCTGTCCCTAGCTTAGGTTCAGTGTGCTGCAACCATAGCAACTAAAAAAAACCACAATGATCAGGCTGTACACCATGTTTCGCCCAGCACAGCCGCTCTTTATATCGCACCTTAATCAGAAGCTGCAGGATTTTGCCCATGATGTCAAGCAGAACTTCCGGTGACGCATTTCTCTGACCGACCGTATACAATAAGCCATCTGGACTCCATCTTTACACCGCGCGAAAGAGAGTGTATATCGTATTGGAATCTCGTGCATCTTCATGCCCGGAAGAGCTGTGACGCTCGCTGCGATATCAGGAGTAGGTACAGTGGAGGGAGTGGACGTGATCGCCATCAGGTCATCATTTTTCACTCTTGCCTGCTCTAATTATTGCAAGCAGACGAACAGAAGAGTACCACAATAACGTATGATTCTTCTGCCTACCCTTGGTAGTTCATATATATTACCATTTGCTCGCCACGTAAGACTTGACCATTCATCAGCAGCACTTGACTGGATGCAGGGATCTAAAACTGCGTGTGCAGAGGTGTTCGATACGCGGACGAATGTGTTAATATACGGAGTGTGTCGAGAAAGCGTAAGCTGATGATTCCTTAAAGGGATAAAATGTTATAAGACCCAATCACACATGATACTGAAGCTTTGTGGCTTCTGAGCTGAGAAATTGCGTGGCCTCGACGCGGATCTAAGCGATTCGGTCGCCACCTACTGAGGCAAAGGTCACCTGCATATACGGCTTCTTGTGTGTTCAAGATCTGTGTCTGACCAAATGTGACTTGCACCACTGTGTTTAACTGACAAGAAACGGACTGCGTATCGGAGACGTTATGCAACATTTATACATTGACAACAATCTTAGCATGTTAATGTAGGTAAATAAAAAAACACAGCCATCACGCGAATATCTATATAGTTGCAGTAGCGGTCGCCAATCGATTACTACTTTCTGTCGTTGCACCTTTACGTCGAGTGTTTTCACAATGTCAACTACACACGCCGTCGTGAAGTTGTATCCTTCGTGACAACATTGCAGTGCGTTTATTGCCGGTACATTGTTTTAGCTCGCCACTTCGATACCGATGTCGACCAATGGGACACCTAATGGCCACCAGCGAACTCACCTGCGCAAGTCATCGACCGTGTGTACGTGTGCTTACATGTGTGTGTTGAGATCACATTCTGTGCTTCTTTGCTTTTACCCGCGGGAGCTCACGCGGCCATACGGCTTAATTGCTTCTCGCATCGCAAGCTTGTTGAAGTTTTTCATGACGCTATTTAATTAGGGAAATGGTAGTAATAGGGGGACGCTCTTTAAATAAAAGAAATGGTAGTATTTGGGGTACTTATAGGGGTGCCGGATCATGAGAGCGTAAGTCATACGCGAGGTTGTGTGCTGACACAAAGGAGTCCTGTATCTAGGAGGGGTGTGTACAAAGAAAAGAAAATATATGACATTTTGTATGCATAACTGTGCAGTACCGAGTTAAGAAGGTTTAAGTTCAAAGAGAGGCCTCTATTATAGATGGGGTGTACGTATTAATTGGTGAGTGTGTACCTTCAAATATCCATGATTAAACATCATTGAAAGTACATATAAGTCTGTTTCATCATTGCATGTAAAATTATATGATGCGCCCAGTAATCTACTCGATGCCGTATATATCTTTGTCAAGCAAAAGAGAAGCCTACTTATGTTGCTCATTAGGTACGGCCGGCGGACTTTTGGTTGAAGAGATGAATTCATTAAGGTATGTGATTTCAGCTAGCATGCCCATTAAAATTTATTCATTGTTCTATTCAAATCGATTGGTTATAGAATTACACCTCATATTCAATCACGCCTTCTAAACAATGCGTTTTGTTGGTATATTGAGTGAAGGGCACGACCCAGCTAAACATATTTTTGACCTCATTTAATAGGAACAACGTATTTAATAAGGTATCTCAAAATTATTTTTGAACTAGTCGATGACGAATAACTCATATTAAAACCATGACGATGAGTTTGTGTGAAAAATTAGATAGAGGACAATTTTGGTACCTTTGCAGAAACCCCAACATATACGTAGAGAATTGGATATAACACCAATCACTACCGCTCGACGGATGATTATTCGGCAGAAATTATTTATGACTCCCCAACTGTAGACCGAGAAATTGTTAGCTAGTAATTAGTCTGAATGGTTAGCAAAAATCACGATAATTGTGCTTTGTGCATCATAATAATATGCATAACTGCTGAATTAAACCATATTACATCCATATCCATGTTAACAAGGATGTATCATCTACTATAGCTGAACAAACCGGCATGCTGCTACGCATAAATCAATTGGGCAACTTGGATCTATGACGTGTTTTCGTAAGTGGTGTTTTAAGCTGTTTTATCTTCATAATCATGTCAGAAAAATTGCAAATGAATAAATCTTCTTCAGCGGTGCGGAACGAGGTGATAATAGATCGTAATCTTGTCCATTTTACTGGACGAGCTATGAACACCGATACATCGTGGAACCATAAGTGGCATAGCTGCATCCGCCTAATCAATATCTGGAACATGTCAACAACCCTCTACCTTACAATTGTATTTAGCAAGTAAAAAGAGAACGGATATGACAAGCTCGAGATGAAGGATAATGAGCTATCAACATATAAAGCTACTAGAAAGAAAACGTACCAAGAACAATGTTGAGAAGAGTAAAGGCATGTCCCAATATCGCTTTGAGCGACTAAGTGGATAATCTTCATTGTATATTGTGTATCCTAATATAACATGGTACAATCAAATGTCGTGGAAGGCCAACGCCCTTGGTGAACAC
Source organism: Hyaloperonospora brassicae (assembly GCA_947650285.1). Taxonomy (NCBI): domain Eukaryota; phylum Oomycota; class Peronosporomycetes; order Peronosporales; family Peronosporaceae; genus Hyaloperonospora; species Hyaloperonospora brassicae. The sequence continues at coordinate 397 of CANTFL010000914.1, read as the reverse complement.
AATCCTAGCAAAATTTTACACCACTATCCTCGTTTGGAGAGGAAGTTGTCAAGGATAAGGTATTAACTACTAGCAATTCGGGTCACAACTTTACGACAGGACTCTATGCAGATGCGTGTAGCGATGGTAATCGACTGGCAATATGCGAGCAACATAGTCAGGATTGGTCACTGGCACGGATACAAAATATTGCTGCTAAAGTCGAATATAAAAACAATCTTCAAACTTCTCATCTGGTCAACATCTTCTTGAAATATGTATTTTTGAATGCAGGTTCGTCTCGAGCAGCAAAGACTACTTCTTATGGGTACATGTTTGTGTTGACGTTTAGATGCAAATGAAGACATACTGAACGTTAGCGATCAATGTCAAGTTCTGTCTCGCAATCAACCAAATT
>CANTFL010000913.1:0-17099 GCA_947650285.1 Hyaloperonospora brassicae | reverse complement strand
GCACTCATTATACTGAGTAGCTTGTTAGGAAGCAATCAAGATATACTAAGCCGCATGGACACGCAGATCATTAGCATGAACTCAGCCACTGCTTTGACACTTTGCTGTGTTTTGTTTACGGCATTCCACGTGCTAGTAGGCGAAAATGACACATATCGGGGAGAGGCGAGACGGCAGCCAGTTAAACAATGGTAGCAAGTGAGTTACATATACATGTTTGGCCCTATGCGCCCAATGTTTATATACCATATAGCTCATAGCTCCCCCCTGTAACGGGGTTACACATCGGCTGATAGTCGACGATAGGTGTGGTGCAAACAAGAGATGGTGTCTTCTGTAAAGTGATATTAGAACACAGTAGGTGTATTGATTGTTGAAGACTGATGTCTGTCAACCATTGATTGCGAGATCTTTTAAGAGATTTTACTTAGGACAGGTTAATTACGTTGTTCTCAGGTGTTCTTTTAGGTTAAAAGAAGAAATAAAATTCAGTTCCCATTTTGATCAGTAAGAGACACGAGCCCTACGGGACGTCTTGATCGTAAGGACCAAACAACGCCTCTGAACATAGCTTGTCCTTAAGCACTATGTGATGTGATTCTTATATTCCGTTTGGCCCCCTTTGGAACAGAAACCGTAAGCTCTTGAGCTTGTGTGACTCTCAGGAGTCGGGTTCTCGAACCCAAGTTGCTCGTAAGAGCTTTTAAGTCTTCCTCTGACTTAAGGAGCTGTGTAGCTCCGCTACACTTGGTAGCACTCGTAGTCAATCTACGCCTGAGTCGTTACGCCTGTTCCTATGTGAGAAAGGAGCAATCCACACTCCTCTCTGACACCCATAAGGTCGCGCTTGATAAGCTGGCCGCGGCCGTAGGCCCAGAGTATGTAGATTTTCTAGCTGCACAAGGTCCCGATGTGCTCAATGCACGAGTCTAGACCTTCATGCAGTACGAAACGGCCTTGTTAGGGCAGGTTCAATACCAGGTAGCATCGGCTATGCCGACACGCTACGTGGCGATGCCACCAGAAGAGGCCAAGCCTCGTCCCCTTCGGGTGGACGTTAAACATTATCTCGGAAAGTAGGGGGAAACCTCACCCTCTGGATCCGTGAGATTGAGTAGGCCATGTGCTCTGGTCTTATCTCACTGGAGTACCAGCGGGTCTCACTGTAGTACCAGCGGGTCTCACTGTAGTACCAGCGGGTCTCACTGTATGCCAGCGGGTCTCGCTGGCTATCTCCAAGCTCGATGGAAGAGCTAAAGAGTGGGCTCTGACGTGTGGCACGTCGGTAGACTTGGCGTTCCCACATGGGATTCGCTCAAGTTAGACCTATTGCAAGCTTTCTAGCCGCTTAACCAGGCCTATCGCGTGCGCTTACGCTTCTTGTTTACCCATCAGGGTAAGAATGAGTCAACGGACTATGTCCAAGAGTTGAGAACTCTGATGGCTGTTTTGCAGTCTGACCCTCTCCCGGAGACAGTCTATGTGAATGTCTTCATGGAAGGTCCTCGTAATGGCGTTGCCAGTACCTAGGGTTTTCGGGTCCATCCCTCTAATTTTAAGAAAGCCGTTAGCATCGCTCAAATTAAGGAGCACAACTATAAGTCGGCCAGACTTGGTTGAAATAGGTACAACCCAAGCTATGCGAGGGTAATCTCAGCTAATAGGTCAGCTTACTGTAAACTTGAACCGATGGATCTTAGCAATGCTGAAGATGAAGGTGAAGCTATGCTTCATGTTGCCGAGCAACGGCAGGAAGTGAAACGTTGTTATACGTGCGAAAGCACCAAACATATGCGTACCACTTGTCCTTTTCGTAAGCAGCGACTGAACCCTATGTGTCGCAATTCCAGCCGCAACCAGAAACCTGGTATTGTACGGGAAAACGTCGACACCCAGTAGGCGCTGGGTGCCCTACTGGGGTAGAACTGAGTTCTGTTACTTCTCTACGAGGTAGAGCTCAATCGGGATTAGCTTCACAGAGCTCTATGCCAGCCAGCACAGAGCGTGGATACAAGCCTGGCTTGTTAGTCGCCGAGGCGAAAGTGAAAGGCTTTGAGAGGCATTGGTCTATATTAATCGATTCTATAACGTCATGCAATTATGCTTGACGTAGTTCCCTTGAATGAAGCTAGCGATATGCTGAAGCGCTCATAGTGCATGAAGGTGATTTGATCACTGTTCGTTTAGCATTTGGTAGTCGCGTCACGGTGCCTAAAGTTCCGTAGAACTTAGGTGTGAAGTTTTGGACTTTGACAGTATTGAGCGCTGTCTCGTCCTCGATTTGGATTCGAGATATGATCTTATCCTGGGCATGGCCTGGCTCGAACGCCATGAGCCATGGGTCAATTGGAGGTCTAAGACCTTAGTCGCAACGCGCAATGCTCCTAGCGAAGCTTTGGAGAATCATGAACCCACCTTCAATAGGCAACAAAAGTACTATTGGCGCAAGCCATGGACGGAAGATGTCAATGTGCTGGACATTGGTATGTCCGATTAAATTAACTCCAATGTCTATGACATGAATATTGAGCGGAACTTTTTTACGTATATGAAGAGAGGTGTACTCCGTTGAGTAATACTCGTTGTGATAATGAGTCACTGCATGCGCCAAGCATAATTGGCCCACGGGCGAGTCATCTAGGAAGTAATTCCCATGATGTGAGTGCCGTGGCACGTGTATTACACATAGTAAAGGCGGCCGAGGTGGCACCTCACTGAATGTCGGTAAGGACATTGTTGGCAAACAGCCAGAGCATTCAGGGGAAGGCCCACATAATGCAAGTGAAGTGGTATGTGTTAATCCACTGGGTGAAGTGTTCGAGTTACACAACACTTCAATAGATATCGCTCAAGACATGAGCTCTCATACAGAGCGTGCTAAGACAACTAGCAACTACAGGGACCCTACTGTCCCGGCCTTTGAAAAGCATAATGAGTCTACAACTCTTCAGTCTCGACATCATGTGACTGCTGATGAGCGCTCCACGTCAGAAACGTCACTAAGTGATAATAGTAATAATACACAATATACACTTGTTAATGCAGTAATTGGTCATGTTGATGTTAACATGCGTCTCACAACTCTTTCGTACATGGATGCTCTCTTCGAACTAATCGAAATGTCTTATGGCAACTTTAGCCAAGCCTTTCAGGCCGGAGAGTTATCCGACTTAGTGGTCATTCGGCCGGATATTGAGTTTAACTCATCCTCGTTTTTGGACGAGTCCGTCCTTGAGGACACGAAGGCGACACTAAGTGCGCGTAGTGGATCCACGATCCTTAAGGATCCTATTGGTCCGTTTTATCCTTTGGTAAAGGAATATAAGACGTGGTGTGTCACGACCCGCCGTCTGTCTTACATCCTGATAGAGGTGTGCGTCACGAAATTGACCAAGTTCCTGGAACAATATACTACGTAACACGGCAGTGGCCTTTACCGAAGGAACAGTGTGACGTCATTGACGACTTCTTTCGGGCAAAGCACGCGGCAGGAATGGTACGTGAGAGAAAATCTCCCCATTCCACACCGACCTTCTGTGGCCGGAAACCCGATGGAGAAGGGCGCATTGTTCATGCTTACAATAGGAATAACGCAGCCACCATCCCGGCTCAGACACCAATTCCGATGAAGGATTCTCTTCAGAACAATATGGTGGGATGTACAATGTGCAGTGCGCTCGACTTAGTCGATGGTTATTACCAGCTGCTCATGCGAAAAAGAAATATTCCGCTGACAGCGGTCAGCACTCCGAGTAGTATGCTCTGGGAGTGGATTGTTATGCCGCACGGGTTATCAAATGCTCCGGCTACATTCAATCGTCTTGTGACACAATTGTTCCGATCTCAATGAGGATAAGCACAGACGTACTTTGATGACATCTTTGTCCATAGTCGTGCTATGAACGGTCGGTCAGATGTGGACAATCACATTGACCATTTACGAGTGGTGCTCCAGTGCATGCGCACGAATAAGCGGTACGCCAACGCGTCTCAGTGCATCTTTGGTGCAGAAGATATTCCCTTTTTAGGATGCTTTATTGGCAAGCGAGGCCTTGGAGCGGACCTCGCTAAGGTTAACGACATAGTTGATTGGCCGTTTCCAAAGAACCAACAGGACTTACGTAAGTGGATCGGCCTTGCCAATTACTTGTACAAGTACAGTGCAAATTACGCAGACATGGCTCGGCCATTATCCAATTTCCTTATAAGGATGTGGAATGGTGCTGGACTAGCACTGAGCATGATGCTTTTCAAGCAGTATAGGAGAGTCTCCTTCATGCGCCAATCTTGGCTTTGCCTGATCCTGATTGGCCTTTCAGTGTCGTCTGTGATGCATCCGACTTTGCCATTGGCAGCACCCTGTTACAGACAGATTCTGATAGACGGGAGCGCGTCATTGCGTTTGAGTCCCGTCAGCTGAAGGCTGCAGAAAAGAACTATTCTGTTCATGACAAAGAGCTACTTGCAATGAAGCATGCTCTCGTCCAATTCAGTGTTCATCTTCTTGGCTCGAAGCCGTTTGTGATCTATGCAGATCATGCGTCACTACGCACTGCGACCCAGTCGCCACATCTCTCTCAGAGAATGGCTCGTCGGCTTTCCTTCTTTGCCGAGTACAACTTCGAGGTGAACTTTAAGCCGGGAAAGCGGAATGATTTGGCTGATGTGTTGTCACGCAGGCCTGACTATGAGCTTGTTCATGTTACGACTCTGTCGTCGTCGGCCACTGACCTAATCCGTACGGCATATTCCAAGGATGAACATTGTGTAGCTCTGCAACGTGCTCTTAGGAGCGAGGAGTTTAAGGACTCGGACATAGAATTGTCGGCACGTTTGCGTGTGAGGCTACATCGATATTCCATCGATCAAGGCCTGTTGTGCTATAGCACAGATATGGAGGATACTCGTCGTATCGTTTTCCCTCATTATGAGGAGTTGAAGTACCGGATCCTCTATGAGGCACATGATACTGCGTTGAGTGGTCACCTCGGTCGTGAGAAGACCTATGGCTCAAATAGCCAATGCTATTGGTGACCCAAACTTTACAAATGGGTAAGCACATATGTGGTGAAGCCGATCTCACAAAATTACTTTGGTGAGGGTCGATTTTCCACTTGCCCAGACTTGCCGACTCACGGAGGGGGTACTCCGATCCGTGCCCTGTTTACAGCCTTGTGCTCACCTTGTGTACCCGTCGGTTGGGCTGGCTTGAGCTCTTCGTAATGGCCTTAGGGGATGTCGATCTCGCTGAGAGGTTGGGTTGAGCGTTCGCTTCCGGTGCGGAAATCTTCACACCACGACCGAGGGTTCTGCGATCTTGATCTTGAGTCGCGGCAGTCACTCTTGGGCGATGTCGCGATCTCGATCTAGAATCACACCGATCTCGATTTGTCTTCGGGATCGGGGTATTCGCTGTGCGGAAATCTTCACTCAGCAAATAGTTGTCTTGCGTCGATCTTGCGTTGGGATCGGTCCGATCTGGTCTTGGGATCGGCCGATCTTGCTGGAAGTGCGCAATGTGGGCAGATCGGTCCTGGGTTTCGCCAAAATGAAACACGCCGATCTGCCCAGTAGATCGAAACGATCTTGCTCGGTCTTGTCTTGAACGCCTTGTCCAGATCTTCTGACCACTTGATCCGTCTCGAGATCTTGTGTCCAGTCCTCTTCTTGTGTTGCTGCTACCCTAGCAGTTGAGTTGAGTGTGAGTTCTTGATCGATCCGGGCCAAATATCCCGAGATCGCTCTTCTCGATCTTGGCCAACAATCCAAGATCGGTCTTCTGTGTCCTTGTAACACGCGCGCCTTGACCCGCCGGGGAAGCCAAATCAATCTTGCCCGGAGAAGAGGGGAGGGGAACGTGCGTCGTGAGCAGAAGAAGTAGAGTTCAAGTCTGTTTATTAACCAACCAAATTAATAGCCAACCTATCCTTAAGCCTATTCCCAACCGTAGGTCACTCTCCAAGTCGATATCACCTTTAAGCTTGACTGCTCCCTTAAACACGTGTCGAAATTTCGTGACCTGCACCCCAAAGATAGCGCCGATACTCCCGATATCGTACCTAGACACCAAAAGAGACCAAATTCCAAATACGGTACCAAATACCCAATTTTGATACCAAAGGGTCCAGAACAGTATCCAAATAAGGAATGTGCCTAAATCCATTTTGCGACGTCAATTCGACCGGCTTCCACTGGCTCTTTCGGTCTGAACTTTTGGGACATCCTTCATGAACCTTCCACAAGCATGTACATCACAATACAATAGCTCCATCATCGATAGATCCATAATCAGCAGGGAACATGGCCGATCTGATGCCCAATTCGAGATCGTTGAGGATCGACACAGTGATATCCGCCCTATATGTTTTTTGTTCATTGTGCAAGCTCCGATACCATCCTCAAGGGTTTATCCGCACAATGGGACCATCCACGGTTCTCACAACGGTCCCACGGACCTCCACGAACATACACACTTCCAGATCAGGCCATGCTTAATCAAAATCAGTACTCTCATTGGATATCGGTGATGTGTATCGTCGATCACCTGGATGCTACACCTTTGTCACAGAGTCACGTCGCATCGCCTGGTCTAAGACGTACCTTTCTCCGTTCAGATCGGTCGTCTGGTTCAATCTAGTCCCTCGTCCCAGATCGCACCGTGGAAATCATCTATTTCTGCGACTCGTCCCAGAATATTCCAAGGAAATCACCCCTTTCTGCGCCTCGTCTCAGACCGTTCCACGTCGATCCTTCGGTCGACCGTTGAATCGGTCCGTCGATCTCCGTGGGATCACCTTCCGTCTCTCATTGGATCGCCAGATCACTTGGTGCCATTTTCCACCAGTAAGTGGCGCCTCAATTGGATGGCCACCGATCCATGTCATAAAATTTGATTAATGACTTTGCCACAACCGCCCCCTGTACTGAAGTCCTTTGTACAGCAATTGACCCCAGTACAGTCGCTCAACAACTTCGACCCAAGCACTTAAGTCCGTCTCATGGCCTCTCCAACGCGTCTCCCCACCTCGCCGATCTCTTCGGAAGGATCCACCGTGCTTCTGTCTCCGTTTCGCGACCCGTTGCCCGGATCGTTCTATCACGGAGGGCACGCTTCAACGATTCCAGAAAGGCTTGGGTCTCCAAGTCATCTCGGTCCGGCCGGATCGCCAGCGACCGTCACTGAGTCGCCAGATCGACAATCGACTAGGCCCTCGTCTCCGCCCGGGACCTGTCGCCCAGATTTCTGGATCGCGGGAGGTATGATCCGATCGTCCCAGATCGGCGTAGGTCTTTAAATGATCTCAGTCCGATCGGATCGCCTTCGATCATCACGGGATCGCCAGATTGTTCACCAGCCGGACTTTTGCCTCCGTTCCACGACTCGTCGTCTAGATCACCCGATCACGGAGGCCACGCTTCAATAGTCCATATCGCCCCGAATTCCCCGACCGACCCGACCCAATTGGATCGTTATCGCTCCTCCTCGATGCGTCTATGATAGACACAGTATCTGCTGGAGAACCTCGTGGTGCGATTGTTCCGGCCATGATCACCGCAGTTGATCCCCCGATAGTGTCTACGGAACATTTTCGGACCACTCTGGCTACGATCTCCTATTTGTGGGATTGAAAGGTCTTCTTCTCCAGCCAAACGGACATCATTCACGCACTGCAGCAGTCGTATCGAGAGGCTGTCGCGCGAGGAGATCGCTTGCAAGAGCAGATTGACTCCCAGCACAGATCGACCGCTCAGTTTGTTTCCTTCGTCCAGCGGCAGTACGACGTGATGGAAGGCCAATACGTCTACACTGCACATGGAATGAACGAATGCAAGCTGTCTCTGACGAACACTTAGAATCAATCGGCACTGATTTTTCATCTGCAAGAGTGGTTGCAGGCCAAGGATCGAGATCGGGCCAACCTGGAGCAACAGATCAACACTTTGGAAAATCAAGTCCGGTCTCTCCAAGCCGATCTCAATAACTTCCGGCAGCAGCGTGATCAGCTGGCCTCCAAGTAGACCTCCCTCAAAACGGAAATCTCAAGGATAAGAGAGAGTTGGATCAGTCTCAGGCATCGGTCGCGGATGGCTTGGCTTCAATCAGCGATCTCATTCAGCAAGTGGATCATTCGACTCCTTTGGAAGGTCAACTGACACATTCACAGGTGGAGAATGTTAAAATCCGTCGTCAACTCCAGGAACACAACGCGGTATGCGACTTGTTGAGGGACGCAGAGCAAGATCGGGATCGGGCCACGGCAGAACACCGTGCTCTTCTTGACACACTTAACGCTGATATACTCGGGTCCCGGTTGTCAGCGTTAATTGCTCGACCTCCACCTAGAAGTGCCAATTCGGCCGGATCGCCCCCTGATTCCGCTACCCAGGGACCGAGATCCCTTGCCCGTAGGCCCAGATCGAGATCATCTGCCTCGCCAGCCAAGCGCCGGTGTGTTCAACCACGATCCCGATCCAGGGATTCTTCCGCCACTCGTCTAGACTCCCGGCTATTGTTGTTGAACCCTTCAACACCTTCTTCAAAGCCCGTAAGATCGAACACATCAGCGTCTTCGTCCAATACTTCTTCGCAATCTCCCTCTAACTCTTCTGGGTCCAAATCGGTAAGTGGGGAGTCGGTTGAGTCTGGATCGAGCTCGGATGATCTGACTCGGTCCGTGTTGTCCCAGTCGAGATCGACCGCTCGTCGTCACCCTAGATCGGATGTCCGATCCGCGAATTCAGACCCCTCTTTGGCTGTTCAGGCTGCCTCCACTTCGCCCGTGACCACCGTGTTTGGTCAAGCTCTGTCACGTTCGCCATCTACAAGCGCTCCGGAGCCCCGTTATCTCACATTTTGTCCACTCCGGTCACGTTTCTTCCCGTAAATGAAATTTAAGATGATGGCGATTCAAGAGATGTGGATGTGTCGTCAACAAGAGAAACACACAGCGAGACTGGCTCTATTAGTCCGTCTCCCGGATCCACTGCGCTATCGGATCGCTCTTTGTCCGATAGCGACAATAGCATCAGCATTCTGGCGCGCCAAGTGGCTAACAGAGTCCTCTCTCCCGTAGACTTCGACAATCTTCCGCCATTCCAGCAGCCCCGGGATATGTGGATTCCCAATTATCTGGCACCTTCCCGGCGGGTAGCCTCCGAGATCGCTCCTTGGTCCGTTTCGCGGATCGCTATGGTTTGCGGGAGAACCATGTCCATCGAGCTGCTGTTTTACCACTACTCCAAGCCCAGGAATATTCTGTTCCCTTTTCACAATCATGGGAGAGCCCCGCCTACGGGGACTTGGGCCTCTGGGCTGATCTCGCGGCAACACATCGATGCTCTATACGCTACAGCACCTTAAGATAATGTCGTGGTCCCCGTGAACCCGATATTGTTCGCCATGACTGGATGGCATCGTGACATGAGTCATCGTTACCTGGAGCTTGAGTCCACTCATCGACAAGCTCTGTGGGAATCCACCCACGCTTCCCCGATCTCTCCGGCCCAACGACGATCTGAATGGTTCATGCAAACGTTCTGGCTTCAACGAAAGCAACGCCGATCCCGTTTTGGAGCGTGTTGGAAGAGGTTCTTTAAGATGATACTCAACGGCATGATTGCTGGCCACTGAGATCTCGACATCTTGCTGGATCCCTTCCTCCTCCACTATCCGCTCCCACATGAGGAGCGAGTTTGGTATCCAGGGCTGGGACACTCTAACGACCCAGCCAATCTGCTAGAGGCGTTGGACATGGCTGACCAAGAGAATCCTTGTCGCAACCGGTTCCGTAACGCCTATTGGGATCATCCCGGGTCGCAGATTCCTCGTCTACAGGACAAGTTCAAGCCTGTCCCATCGTCTTAGCCCAAGATCGGTGCCCGAGCCCGATCGTCTTTCATAATCGTGTAAGTCGTTCATATATATTCTTTGGTAATTCATTCTTTGCAACCTCCAGGACCTCGATCCTTCTCACTCTATATCATTCAGTAAGGTAATTCACGTGACTGTCTCCATACTCACACAACTAGCTCCATCTACCAGCATGTACTACCTCCCAGCACATCTTGCCACCCCATCCATCATCGTATGCTACCAACTAGCACACCTTGCAACCCCATCCATCAGCATATCCCGCCTCCCAGCATACTTGTCCAGATCGTTAAGGTTTATCCGACTTGCCTTCATGTGACTGCATCACTTCAAAACGGATTCGACTCGCTCGGTTCCGCTCAAACTCTTGCAATATCGCTCCACAACTTAGATGGGCCTCGTACACCCAACTCAGGTCGGGATATCCCTTCCATCTCACCCTAAACTGTCGGTTTAATCGCCCATAACGAGTTCTCCGACCAGATCGCACGTTCAATACTTCTTCCACCTCATATTCTCCCTCTTCAAGATCGTTCTCCCAACTGTCTTCTTATAGCAGAGCTTCATCAAAGTCCAAACAATCTGCTTCATCCGTCGCAAGCTGATGCTTTGGCCGTTCATGGAACGTCTTTAACTTTTTTTAGCTTCGATAAATGTACAATCGGAAATAGCCGATATTGGGTATCATCGATCTCCAATTTCACAGCCTGATCTTCACATATATCCGCAACTCGGAATGGGCCATGCCACATATGCGCTAGCTTCTTCACATATCCTTCTTTGACTCGATCCAAGTATAGCCAAACTTGTGTACCCACTTCGATTTCGTATGGCTCCAGGTCTTCATTGTGTCGATCCGCTCGCTCCTGAATCGTGGTTCGTAAGTGGTCGTTCACTTTAGATCGAGCTCGCTGGTATTGTCTCTGGATTCTGTATCTCCACCTCTTAGGATCACGATCTCGTGTACCCGTGTTCCCTACTGATAGCGTAGCTTCCAATGTTGATCGCAGGTCCCACCCATGAACCAGAGAGAACAGTGTATCCCCCCGGGTCCGGTCTTGTGCGGTGTTAATCGCAAATGTGAGCCGTCTGGCGTACTCATCCCAACCTTATTGGTTGATATCAGCCACATACATCTTGAGCGCTCTCGTCAGTGTTTGCACCATTCGTTCAGCCGTTACATGTGCTTGTGGCCTGTAAGACATGGTAGGACGCTGATTCTGCCCCACGATCTGACTAAGGGCTCGAAAGAAATCGGACATAAATCTTGGCTTCCGATCGTGCATGATAGCCTCGCTAGCTCCGAAGCGTCGGAACACACGTTCGTAGTTTTCTGCAATCGTCTGTGCTGTCCGTGATAGGCTGGCTTTTGCGATCACATACCCCGAGAAAACGTCGACCCAAATGAGCAGCTCTGCGTTCCCTTTCATAGACTTCGGCAACGACGGGATATGATCCATTGCGATAATCTGGAATGGACAGGTTGCTTGTAAATTACCGGGCGATCTCCCCCTGATTGTCGGACTTCCCTGTCGGTATCGCAATCGGTACACTCGCCTACATATCGTTGCACACTTCGATACAATCCTCTCTAATGGAATCGCGATCTAATCCTCTGGTACGTCCTGCCAATACCCTCGTGGCCTCTTTCAGGCCTTCGTGGTAGTGGTGTAAAATATCCTGTTGCAACGTCATTGGGATCACCAATCGCATCAAACCATCGCGATCTATGACTCTCTTTTCGACATGGGGCAGAAAAATAGCAGATCGTTTTCTTCGATCTCGTATTCTGGCGCCAGTTTTGCACACATCTTCACCTCTCCCGCGTCCAAGTTTGACACATCGCCACTTAGATACTTCTTGAGATTGACAATCCAACACTCTTCATCTTGAGCTTGGACAATTCGTTGTACCCTAATCCTCTGTACTATCTCCTCCTGTACCACTTCGGGCTAATGGCGTATTCTCTAGGCTGACCTCGTGATCGCAACTATCCGCACCAACTGCCCATTCTGCTTGGGCTTCAACAATTCATCGAGCCGGTTCAGAGTCATCAGATCTTGCCGCTCTTCTTCAGCTACAACGATTCTTCCCTTTTCGTCCTGCAATGCTGTGCTGGCTAGTCGATCTGCGCTCTGGTTCCACTCTCGCTTCATTGCAGAAACTCGTGACTAGGCCAAGATCGCAATTCGTCCAACGCTTTTTGTCTCAGGAGTTGAAGGCCCGGTGCCTTGCAGTCGATCTCACCGCGCATCTGTCGAATCACCAAATTGGAATCTCCACACAGAATTACTCGCCCCCTGTTCAGATCGGCGAGTAACTCAAAGCTCAGTAACAATCCATTATACTCCGCTTCATTCACAGTCAGATTGTGAGCATATCTCGATTCTGCTGCCACGATCGTCTATTTGGGTATCCTCCATATCACCGCACTGTACGACCCTCCTTTCTTTTTTATCCTCGCCGATCCATCGAAGCTGGCCACCAGCAACCCCTTATATGCTTCCACCGTTGGTGGTGGTGTCGATATCTTGAGTCGGCAGTCTTTACGTGGGGAGATCGAGATCAGCATCTCTTCTATCTCGTCTCTTGGGGTGATACTCGCTGCCAACATGCCCAGGATCTCTTCTTCTCCTCTGTCACATTTCTTCACCTCCATAGTCCAGTTTGACAGCAAAGCAGCCCACCGTCCTAATCTCCCGTTGAGTCCTCGAGATTGCATCAACCACGCTAACGTAGAATGTCGGTTCAGCACAGTGATCTCCCGCGAGGCAAGCGTAGTATAGCATACATCTAAGACACGAAGTAGCGCCAGCACTTCTTTCTCCACATTTCCGTAGTTAAGCTCATTGGGCTTTAAATTACGGCTAGTAAACGTCACCGGATGATACACGCCATCGTATTCTTGTATCAGGGCCGCTGAAACAGCCCACTTGCTAGCCTAGACCACGATCACGGGATGGCGATCCGGGTCGAAGTGTTTAGGCATGGGAGCTGTAGCTATCTTAGGCTTTAGCATAGTGAAAGCAACCTTGGCTTCTGTCCATCGGCCCTCGCTCGACCATTCGTCTCCTGCTGCAAGCTGAGATCGGCCGATCTCGAAGAAATCCGATTCTCTTAACTCATACAATACCGCGGCGTACACCGCGAAATCCTCGATGAAGCGACGGTAGTAGTTCAAGCTCCCGAGAAAAGATTGCATAGCTCGTAGCGTGCTAGGGAACGGGATGTTGACCAACGACTCCAAGTTCTTGGGCTGAGCCTCCAGACCATCCGCAGACACTCGATGTCCCAAATAATCGACTTTACGGCACCCCCAAAAGCTCTTCGTGAGACTGATAGACAGATTCCACTTATCACATGCTTCTAGCAATTGCTCTACTTTTGCGTACAAAGATTCCCATGACGTGGATGGTATGAGAATGTCGTCAAAAAGATCGGCGTCCCAGTATGGAGGGTCGTCGATCCGTCTCAGGTTCTCCATCTTTGAACACGTCGATCGGGCCATCAGAGGCTGATCTTTGGCCGATCTTGAGGTATCCATACAGCGCATTGTCAACTAGACGTTGGTAGATCTGGGGCGCGTTCTTAAGCCCAAAAGGCATTCGCAGCCACTCGAAAAGACCAAATGGCGTAACAAACGCTGAGATCAATTTTGCTCGTTCGGTCATTTCTACGACCCAGAATCCACTAGCCATGTCTAACGAACAGTACCATAGGGCTTTATCTAGGTCTTCCAGCAGATCGCTGATCAACGGCATAGGGTAAACCATCAGACTTGTCAGCTGATTCACTCTTCGATAATCAATGTAAAGACGAATATCCACTCCGTTCTTCTTGATGATCACCACTATCGGAGACGCCCAAGGTGACGTGGATGGCTGGACGATCTTGGCCGCTAACAGTCCTTGAATTAGTTCTGACAGCTTCTCCCGATATTTGGGTGCGACCGGGCGGACTCTTTGTGCAATTAATGCGGCTCCATCGACATCGATATCACAAATCGCTCCTCGTGCCGCTGGTGGTAGGGCGTTGACCTTACCCATAAGAAGGTGACGACTCTCCCATATCAGCGATCTGAGTCTTTGTTGATCTGCGGTGAGAGAAACATCCGGATCGCCATTCTGAATGTCGTCAATTGTAACTTCTTCCATAGCAGTAGACATCTCTGGAAACACCGCCAGGTGTTGCTCGATGTCTTCGGCAAACAAATTTTTACTGTCGTGATAGTAGACTGGTGCTTCTGCGGAGTCGGCTTCGTCGATCTTGGACGACTCGTCTTCTTCGGGTTCTTGTGCTTCCTCGGGCCGATCTGATCCTGATCTGTCGTCTGTAAGATTTACGTCCAACGAAAGCAGTCTGTTGTCTTGCTCTCCTTGTTCGGTCCCGTAATCCCTTCTCATCGAGATCTAGGTTTCGATCCCAGGATCGTGATCCCTCGACGATAGATTTGTTTTATCGGGTGGATTCGATCTGGCTCCGTTGACCGGTCCTTCCTTTTCAGCCATAGTATCCGCCTTTTGCAATTCGTCGTCGCCGACTTTATGCGTTACAATGGAAACTGTTGGAGGTGGATCCTTTAACACATCGGACGGACGTTTCATGATGCATCTGGGCGTGACGTACGTAGGGCGATCTACCAATGGTCCGATCTGTTCTTTTGGGAGTTCATTCACTCGATCCGTCGTAGCCTCATACGCCAGCGTCTGCCACTCTTTGTACTTCCCCGATCCGACCGTCACGAAGCCTTGAGTCCTCGGTATCATGTCTCCTTCCACCCACACGCCCATTACAGTATGAGTGGGTAGTAGAATCTCATGGTCGCTAATGTTGGTCATCTGCAGGTACTTCCTACTACCCAACCCCGAGATCACAGTGGGAACCCAATCGGGTCCTCTGGCGACCCACAACTTCATCTTAGCCCCTCCAATCCCGACCTTCACTTCCCTTGACTCTCCGACCGGGATCACCACGCGTTGGTCCTTCGCCGTTATATGTTGTATCTTCGATCCGTACGCGGGGCGACGTCCTGCGAGGCGAATACGGATTTCTTCCGGTAGACATAGCGCGCCATCGGCTAGATCGAGCCGCACTCCGGCAGGCACCATAAAGTCTATGCCCAGAATCGCTTCTTGCCCTGCCAGATCGCCTAACCACACATTTAAATAGTATACCAGTGATCCCGCGAGAGTTAATTTGATCTTGGTACGTCCTATCGTCATGTACGGGGTTTCTCCGATCCCGATACATTCTTGTCGTTGACTTTCGTCGAGAATGCAACCGACCTTACGAGTAAAGGTGGTGTCAATGAACGACACTTCAGCACCAGAATCAAATAGCATAGTCGCTATCACGCTGTTGATCTTGCCGACAGCCTTCGCCTGCTTAAACCACTTCCCGGGCGAATAATGCTTCCAGTATCCGCGAGATTCACCGTAAGCGAGCTCGATCTCCATAGTGGGTTCAGATCGCGAGTATTCATCGATCCGCTTCAGATGGGACACGGAAGCAAGACGTTTTGACTTCGAACGAGATATATTTGTTTCCATATCTGTATCCTGCTTACTCTCGCGATCTGTCTTCTTTTTTTCCACGTATGCAATAATGCAGAGCTTAGAACTCTCGGCTCGTACCAGATCCAAACCTGGCGAGCGTCCTAGTTTAACATCTTCTCGGCCTTCTCTAGCAACACCCCCGCATGTTTGTTTGGGACGTACCACTGACGTATTATGTTGTAGAACTCCTCCAATAGACACTTTTTCGTGTCATGCATCTCACCACAGGTGCGACACACGAAGAAACAATTGTCTGAGGGGTGTCCTTTGCGCTCAAACTTCTGGCAAGTGAACCGCTTCCAACAACCGAGATCTCGATGCTTAGTCGATCCGCAATGAGTGCACGGCTCCGATATCATATTGCGATCTTGATAATCTCGACGAGCGTTCGGATCGACCGATCTCGCGTTTGCTGTAACGTCATTAGGAGATGAACGCCGATCCGTAGTGGCAGCCACATGGACCGATCTTAATCGATCTTCCGAATCCGATCCGTAAGTGTCCGATCCTGACTCGCTGCTGACATCCTCGGTACGGATCATCCTCACCGCTCGTGCAGGCTTAGACAGCGCTGGACCCTGAGTTCCCTTCTGTCTGAACTTGGACGATCCCATCATCACTTTCCCTTGACGCGATCTCCATTGTTGATATCCATGCAGTGTCTTTTGCATGGCCTCCGCGTCTTCTACATTTAGCAGTAGCAATTGATTAGACAGATCGGGGTCGTCCAACGTGTCAATGAAATGGTTGACATGTTCTTTGCGGGCAGCTGGCAATCCCGTCATCACCGTTATCTTCGCCTGCAATACCATCACATTAAGCCGATACAGGTACTGCAAAGGATCTTCCTCCGATCTTTTCTTTTCGTGGTAATACTGTTGGCTCGCGGACATCCCGTGTCCCGCATATTCCACAAGAAAGCTGTTCATCAACTCCTTCCAATTGAATCTCGTCGATCTACTCAGCTGTCGGTACCAATAAGGGGCGGGGCCCACCATGAGATCACCGAAAACCAGACATATCTCTTCGTCCGGTGCTTGGTCCCGGATGAACGCTGATTTCACTTTGCCGATCCAGGTTCGTGCTTTATCTTCTTCCCGATCTTTTCCTGAGAATTCTTTCAGTTCCGAAATCGCTGAGATTCTGATCCTCTGCGTGAAGCTCCCCCCTCCGGTAGTCACACCAGTCGCGGCTACGTGAGGGCGCCGTGGTTCGGGCATCCATAGATCATCTGGGTCATATTCCGCCCCATGATGGATCTGCTGGTAAGTGTCCGACTCCACCGATTCCATCTCCACATCCGGCATGTGATGGCTTTCGTGCAAGGGTTGGAGAAAGGTACGGCGATCTGGGTAGTGGTTTGGCTGTCGATTCATTCGCTGAGCTGTACGTTGATCCGCCTCGTACTTACTCATGGCTGCATTGAAGTGCCGGCTTAGATCGCCCTCTTCTTGTTCGTCCAGCTCAGTACGGGTACCGGCCGATCTCTGTGGCATGTCGCTCTTGGATCGTCCTTTAACGGCGTCAATCTTGGCTTGGCCGATCTTGTTCTTTAAAAACGTACCACCCGATATTCCCAGAGACATCCGACGAATGCTGATGGGTCCATCTGACTCACTCTCGGATTCATCCGAAGCGTAGCGGGGCGATCCCGCGGGGTGTTCCTGGAGCGA
>CANTFL010000911.1:0-67219 GCA_947650285.1 Hyaloperonospora brassicae | reverse complement strand
TTTGGTTACCGTTTGTATAAAAAACAAAGCGTCTAGCTTAAAGCGCTACGAGTCCAAATTACAAGCATGTAAGTGGACACCGCGTGCCCTTATGAGCCTCATCGCACCAGCCCTACCTAGTGTTATGCAGCGCTTTGTGACCTCTTCCCACTCACATGCGTTAAGGTCAACTGCTCATAAGGATCGGATTTGGCCGTTGCTTACGTGGAAGCCTACAAACTGTAAATGCAGCCATTGTAGCTCCTAACCCTCAATAGCACTTGCCTGCTAGCAACTTAACAAGTCGTCGCCGTCTCCACATGCGAGTTGTGGCGATTTAGTAAGCGATCAGTGCCACCTATTGCGCCGGTGTCAAGTGATAGGTTTAGAAGGCACTCCTTTTTGATAACTTGAGCTAGCTCACCGTCCGAAAATCAATGAAGTGGTATTGTCCTCATCGACGAGTTTCATGAGTGAATGTTGCAGCTAAGAGCAGCAGATAACTTCTCTGCTGCCGTTTCGTCAGCTACCACAGACTGATTTGGCATAA
Organism: Hyaloperonospora brassicae; assembly: GCA_947650285.1. Classification (NCBI taxonomy): domain Eukaryota; phylum Oomycota; class Peronosporomycetes; order Peronosporales; family Peronosporaceae; genus Hyaloperonospora; species Hyaloperonospora brassicae. Next base: position 66,690 of record CANTFL010000911.1, on the reverse strand, counting down.
TGCAGTATATAATTCGGGGAGTGCACCATTGACATCGGCGACAAATAGTCGATGCAGCGTGCTATCACTCAGCCGATTGTTGTAAACGATGCACGATCGGCTCCTTTGTCTGATCACTCGTATACTTTGCGTGCACGCATAGCTGTGGTGCAGCGTACTACGTAGATAGTCCACCATATACTCTGCAAACACTGCGCAACAAAAGTCCAATCGTTGTATTGATCAGGCACGTAGAGAGACGTAGTGAAGTGTCTCGCACGGCAACATGACCGTAAGTATAGAACGCAGCAGCAAAAAATGCGTCGGGCCGCAGTGTTGTTTCAATACACTTTGATTGAGTAGAGGGAGGTAATTAGCTCTCCCTACTCACACAAATGTGTGACAAACTTCGTTTCCAAATGTCCGACTAAACAACATGTATAAGGGCCAAGTGTCTGCATCGACGTTTACTGGTCAAACCAGCGTCCGTGACATAGGATAGAAACTACGTCTGACTGCCTATATAAAATCGTATAATTGAACAATCGTGTGCTTGCATCACACCCGACCATCAGCAGCGGCTAAACTATCGCAGTAATCTGCTTGGTAGGTCCACGAAGAACAAACAAACAAACGCTGCAATGAACAACGGTATACAGCGACCAATGTGTATGATAGTTGGCTCCACACATTCCACATAATAAATACATCTTTTCCCAGAAGAGACCATAATTACTATAACTATGGTCAAGATCCAGTCAATGCGTTCAGGTAAGTCTAGACGCTCAGGCATAACCCTGTATCGATTATATTCAGCGTGCCCTCACTTGTGTCATTGCGGAGACGCCATCTATAAATGGTCTTTTGCATAATATTGAGAGCTATACTTGCGCACCGCGAACGGATGTGAAGATTGTTTGGTTATAGCAGTTATTGTACTGGTAATCTTGTGAGAGAGATATCGCATATCAGCAAAGTGAATCTATCATGCTTGTGTTCCTGTACCGTGTATATTCGAAGAAAGGTCATCGCAATATTTAGTCTAATTATCTTTTACATGCGTCTCTTCCTTCCCGGTGCTTGTGATACTTTTATTTACTGTCTCGTATGCTGCTTCAGCGGCAACGCTTGTACGTCATCATGTTAAAATTTGGACATGGAACCGCACGCATAGGCAGATGTTAAAGGAGTTGACATGCTGTGTCATTCAGTCGTTATGTGCGACGAGATGGAGGTTGACCCGTTTAGGATTGACACCTGTAAGTTCGAAGGAGCTCTAAGAGCAGAGTGTTGAATGTTAAAATATTAGTCTTCATTTTACTTCCTAGCACACAGGTGATCGGAACAGTTCAACTTTCTAATACATCTCACCGTGTCACATTCATTGTAAAACACGTTACCATAGCTGGGCTTTCAGAGGGTTGCTAGATCAGTTTGTTAAAACTCCAAAGATTTTTGGATTGGATATCAGTGAAGCAATACAGCAATTATACGTATGATACATAAGCAGAAGAACAAATACATGTACAATTATGCACTAGCACAATAACATGATATGACATGTCAATCCTTTACATGGATTAGTGGAAAACAACTGCAATTTTATCCTTACCCAGCCCTGCACCAATTGTCTGAGAAACTCATACACTAACACACCAAACGCCGCCACTCATCCACGCAAGTGTTATATCCTCGAATGCATCAGGAGAGAGTTAAAATGAACTTAGAGATCTATAAAAATAAGGACGCTGTTCGGATGAAAAATGATAATCCTGTGGACCCGAGACAAAATTTTGTCAAAGTATCATCGTGAATTAGTTAGATGCACTAAGCCAGCCACAATGGTACAAAATTAGATATCAAACAGCGTTATACAGATATTATTACATAAGCTGTAAGTAAAAATGAATAAGCATTCAAAATAGACGCTTATCTGCTCAAACATTCCTGCTGTGTAAGTGCACATGAGTATGCATTGTGCGCTGTATATAAAATCACATACTTTGAAATGCTTACAGGCAATCATATGGTGTGAAGATCGGTAATGGAGATGTTAAGTGTATTGTCCATCGTATATTGATCTATCAAGCCGCGTTCGATGACGGTTGTTGGGACGTTATGTGTATCATTTCCGAATATAGCAGAGTCTAACTCAAAAAATTGGACTGCTGGCATGGGACAATGGTGTCAAAAAGGCTTTGTATGCAGGAGCAGTTGTTGTGAAGAGGGCGAGCTTAATCGTTTTTACCGACTATATAGAAACTTCATTTCACGACGCGGACTGCGACAAGACTGTCGAGGCTATGCTTATACGCGATATATTGTGGTATCTTAACTTGCTAATTACTGCTGACATGAATACACAATATCATCCACTCGACAAGTTATCATATGCTAAGCTCAAATATTCCTCCACGCTTTCAATGTCTTGTCACGACTTGAGACGACATTTCGACCCACCAAAGACTATTCGATGGATCAATTCCTTCCATGTCTAGTCACGACTTGAGATAACATTTCGACTCACCAAAGACTATTCGATGGATCAATTCCTTTCATGTCTTGTCACGACTTGAGATAACATTTCGACCCATCAAAGCCTATTTGATGGATCAATGCGTCACTTTGTGCACAGGACCAAACTTTATGCCGAAACGGTGTTTGTGAAAATCAAACGCATGGACCCTAACATGCATTTGAAAACAACAGATTGCACCGGATATGTAATGAGGCACGCTTCGCTTGTACTGACATCGTTTGATGACAGATGCTCGCAATTGGTGACTAGGTATTCACTGAACGTGCTCATGACCAGATGCATCAATACCGACGAAGGCAACAGATTGTGATAATTCCTCTAATAATACACTTTTACAAGATGAGGCAACTGCAATTTTTTAAAAGGCCGGAGGTAGTCTACGCTGAAATATAGCGTACAGGTGCGTCGAAACTCCACGTACAAGATGAAGTGAGAAATTAGACGTCTAACGAGAAATGAGGTCGAATTTCAACGAGAAATAGTATTTACATTAGTTTATCAAATGAATACAAATGTAATCATCCAACCCAGCCATACCGATAACGCGTACAAGCACGATCAAAATTATCGCTCACAAAAACGTGCGTACCTCGTATATTAGACGCGATGTTGATTAATATGATGACATATTATACCCAATTCGTAAACTCCACTGGATATTACGCATTCAAGAAATGTTTCGGTATATTTTTCGCAAAATTATATTTGTGCTTCAGTTTGTCATGATAACGAAATGATCTCGAGTCACCTCCATAAACAAATATAGTTCTGCTAAGTCATTTAGCTTAGTCAGAAATGTGAAATGGAACTTGTCTACATTGTTCTTCGTTATTTACCGCAGACTGTTAAACGCAACACTATTATCACTGTGGATTTACATCACTGTGCCCATATAAGTTATATCCATCTCGGCGACGGTTGCATTTAAATGCATCTTTCAATTTAATTCAATACTACATAGGCGTGTGGCCAAAAATGAAAAGTGCGATGACAAGAGAGGAAATGCTTTTTCGAAGAGGACACGACTACTCCCGCCAGCTTGAGAATTTTGTGCGTATTTCGCTCGTGTTGCATTCGTATCATGAGGTGACATGATTGCAAACGATCCGATGTACGAATAGATCGAAATAAACGGTTAACATCACAACACGGGTCTCTGCATCGAACGCACACAAGTGATCACGTACAAATATAGTCCAAGAGCGACGCCGTGTCCACACGTATCACGACGTCTGTCGAATGGAGGTGACTACGATGGGATGGGTTCTTACGTCTACGATGCGCGAGCTTCAAGCTTTCTCGATGAACAACTAATCATCACAAGACACACACTCTAGCAAGAGCAGAGCAACGTGGCCCCAGTCATCCTGTCATCTAGTGAGTTGCAGGAAACTGTTTAAGGGTGACATTAGTCGTCAAGAGTTTGTGTGACGGGGTAGGATGATCTTGCAATAGAGGGAGCTGTATTCGAATAGGGTGTGTGTCCACTAAAGCTGCAGGGTGTAAACATAGATCGGGCACACTTAAGTTTGATACGCACGGGTTACTATATCGTGTGGTGCACGTAACCCCCTTCGGCTCCTGTCGTCACCCCCCACTCGGCTGCGCTTTGCCCTCTCCGCTGTCGCTGCGCAACGACTTCTTCGGCCCACTCGGCCGCTCTCCGCCGCTTCGGACTCTGACCCGACGCACGAGCGGCACATCAGTGTACGCGCTTCTTGTCGCGCTCTACTTGCGCTTCGATCGGTCCGCCGCGTCAGCGTCTCGTGTCCCCTTTGCTCTGTCCGTCTCCTGTCTCTATGGCTCAGTGGCCACAGCCGCCACGCTCGCCGACGCGTCGCGACGGGCGCTTTGGAACGGACACGAGCGACTCATATGCTTTGGAACACCGTCTCGCGCCGCGAAGTGGTGCACACGAAACTGCAAGTGCGCGTCGGCAACAGCGACGGAGCGACGCCGAACTGTCGACGTCGCACTCGTCGGCTTTCAGCGGCGATGCACTGGACTTTGGATCGGCCTTTAGTTTACCTGAGCAGCGACACCCGCCACTGCCTCTGGGACCGCCTCTGCCGTCGTCATCTCCTCATCAGTGGCCGACAATGGAAAGGGAAGACGCACGCTATCGTGTACAGCAGCAGCAGCAGCAATCGCTTCAGCCTACTAACCAGCAGTTTCAACGGCACGAGCACTTTCAGCAGCAACAGCGACAGCAGCAAGATCAATCGCTTCAGCAGCAGCAGCTTCAGCAGCAGCTGCTTCAACAGCAACGTCTTCAACAGCAGGATATGCAGCTATACCCTTCTTTAGGCTCGGGCCAATCTTTTTTGGCTCCATGGGGAAGCCTGGAACTCAATGGACAGAAATTTGGACGTGGTCTTTCGTCATCTTTGTATGCGGAAGACGAAAGGCATTTGGCTACTGAAGTTGCAACGGCAGCAATGGCTGGGGACAGACGACAAGACACGGGCCTCTCGGATGCTATGCTCAACTTGGACTTGGGGAGAGGGTTACAGAACGAATCTGAACGTGGACTTTTTGGACGGGCTGCGGTCGCGAGTCACTCGACGGGTTCGCTACGCGATCAGATGAATGCTCAGATGGCTGCATTGTATCAGGACCCAAGGCCACTCAGTCATGATCGGACACATTTTCAGCTTCCCCAACAAAGCCAACACCAGCCGCTGTCACAGTCTGGTCATGAAATGTTGAAAATGCTCAATAGAGGAAGCAGTAGAAGCAATGCTGGGTATGAGCGACGAGAAGTGTACCCGACATCGAATGCGCCAACAATGAGTGGTGGGAGGATGCAGTCGCCAGCGTTAAATGGGATGTCAAGTTTGCCGACGTCCAGTCCGAGTCACAGAACAGGTCGTGGATGCCCCGCACCTTCAGCGTTGTCGTCTTCCAGGGCCTCTCATTCTAGAAGCTCGACCCCATCGCGTACGCGTCGCTCACAAGCAATGTCACCCCAGCTTCACCGTGAAAATTCGGCACCTGTACCACTGACGTCAGGCCAGGGTAATTCAGTTCATGTGTCTCCCGAGAAAACCAAGCCTAACGACAACATCAAGGTACAAGTTGCGCTGTTAGCAGAGGAGTGTCTGGTTGGGAGAGTGCTTCTTGTTGGACTTTTCCGTCTCGGGCAGCCGACAAACGACAAGCCAATTTTCGTGAAGCAGGTTTTGTTCGAGAACAAGCTGCACCGTAATTTTCGGTATTTGAATACGCGTATTACATTCCGCGCCCCACGATCTCCAGGTGAGTTTGAATTCCGAGTGTTTGAAGATAACAGCGGTCACAGTCATCCGTCTAACGGGAAGCGTCAAGGACACACAAATGATGACCACCACGCTGGCAACCACTACGACAAGGTGTCGTACTCTAACGTGATAATCGCGCGCAGTAATCGACTGAAGGTTTGCTTGGAGTACAGCCATTTCATCGATACATTACGTGCGACAAACGACAAGTATCAGCAAGGTGTCGACGATGGCGATGCTGGACTTGTCCTAAGTGCCCTGCTCGCGCTTATGCGACTAGTGGATCAAGTGGAAACAATTTTTCTTCACGGCCATGCTCTGTTGGGTGACCTGCTGGAGGCTTGTCTGCGGTTACTCGAGCGTAGTGCTGAAGACATTGGACACTCCTTCGCAGCTACTGAGACGATTCCGTGCCCCGTGGAGACTTTTCATGGCACGCTGCGCAATGTGTTTAATGCCATCGAGGCTAATAAGTACGTAAGAGAGCTCGTGGCAGATGACCAGCTTGCTGACATTGCTCGCATTCAACGCGAGCGCTTTTGCCAAGTCAGCGGGCTGTACTTTGCGAACAACGCAGACCGTTGCGCTTTTTGGCTGGAGCACCTTGGTTTTGCACCGATAGACGTTGCATCTACGGGTTCAGATCTTGGCAGTGAGGATGAGATATTGCACACCGCTCCGTTCGTGTCGCAGGCTTTGTCTCAGTGGGTCGAAAGGGAAGCGGCCGAACTGATGCCAGATAGCGCTGCTTTCCGCGCGTCGCGTCAACCGATATACGACCAACTGGAAGCTGAGGTTATATCCAAGCTGTCATTTACATGTGAACTGGATGTGTTTGGATCATCGGCCAACGAGTTCGGCAACGAGCACAGTGATATGGACATGTGCCTCGTGTTGCCCGAGCTGAGTAGCCCGACAGTAGAGGAGAAACAACAGATGCTGCTCGAAGTGGTTGCTCGACTTGAGTCGCGTCCAGACTTGTTTGCGTCGGTTGATACGACACGCCTGACAGCGCGCATTCCGATCATTATGTTTGTGTCACGTACGGTGGGCATCGAGTGTGACTTGTGCGTCGAGAACCGGTTGGCGCAGCGCAACACTGCCCTTCTTCGTGCTTACGCGAACGCTGATCCACGCATGCGCATGCTGGCGTATGTAATCAAGCGCTTCGTGAAACAGCGGCGTATGAACTGTGCCGCTGAGGGGACGCTCTCGTCATACGGCTATCTCCTCTTGCTCATCCACTTCCTCCAGCGCCAAGATCCACCTGTGCTGCCGGTGCTGCAGGCTCTGCCCCTAAACTGGCCGGATAGTCCTCGTGAAATGTTGCCAAGCGTGCTGTGCCGTGGTCCTAGCGAGGAGTTGGACGCAAGTGCAGGCAACGGCACTGAAGGCCACAGCGGTATCGAGACGTATTTCTACGACCCGTTTGCGTTCCGGCAGCCGGATGAAAAGATAGCCTTATTGCGCGAATACTGCGCGCGCAACACACAAAGCGTAGGTGAGCTGCTGCTTGGCTTCCTGCGCTACTATGGTTTGCAATTCGATGCCACTCGCGATGTCGTAAGCGTTCGTCGCCCGGATGCTGGCACTGTTACCAAGGAAGAAAAGCGGCAAACTTCGCAGTGGCGGTTCACAACGCGACTGAGTATCGAAGATCCATTTGAGGTGGGCTACGACGTGGCACACGTTCTGAAAGGGTCGCGTGACAAATACATTCGCCAGCAGCTTGCACGAGCGTATGTGCTGCTCATGGATGGCGCTATGCTACAAACGAGGAAAGCTGGAGTGGATGAATGCCAAAATGAGCGAGACGCCGAGACTGATGACAAAGCTGTTGAGCGAATAATGTCGATCGTGAATGAGCGCGTGACGGAGGTGCCATTCTTGCAAGCGCCACCCCGCCCGATGTCGTCCGCACCGATAGCCACATGAGGCTTCTACCATTCTTGACCACTTGACCACTTGTCCATTTCCTATGCAAATAGAAAATGCCTGAATTCTATGCCCAGCGCTCGTGCGAGTCCTGTAGCCTCTTGGTTTCTACATTGGATTGAACCTCGCCAGCTTTGCTTCACCCGCTTCACGCCAGACCGCGCCCTCTGCAGTACTATGTGCATTTGCGCAACTTTGCCAACGCAGAAGCACTATTTCCTTCCGCTACAGTTGTCTTTCACGCATAGTGTCCACGAAACGACAAGAGCCTCTTCGGTTCGCATATACCTTACGTGAACATTGTCAGCCACACTTACAGTGTATGTCCCTGCTGCTTGGACAACCACTTCGCGTAAATTCCAGCCTAGAAGCTGTTCCAATTACAACGCAAGATGCCGTCAAGCCATTAGATCGTTGTTCGACATCCCAAAGTTGCAACCCAAACACATACATTACAATCACTTACCTCGGTACAAGCTTTCACGTCAAGTTCGAGCTCAACAGTAGGTGATCCAGGTTTTGCATTGCTCTGTCCAACAAGTAGCGCGAAAGCACTAAGCCGGACACCTTCGAGCCGCTCCTCAAAACTCACTCGCGGATCATTGGGTACACCAGCCGTCTTCACGGTCGGAGGGGGTGACAACTTCGAAGCCGCTTTACAGTCAATTTGCAGCACACTTCTCCGCATGTGCGACACAATTTGCCATCTCAAGCGCTGGGATTCCGGAAGCGCATGTCGAGCTTCTCGATCTTGAAGCACCAGCATTTCAGTTTGTCGTTTCGCTAATGCCTGGTTTGCTTCCACCAGTTTTAGACGTAAAGCTGTTACTTCGTCGCGATCAGAGCTGCTGGACGGTTCAGAAGGTGTTGCAGTGGAAGGTACTGCAGCGGACGGTGTCGATTCCAGCGACCGCACTTGCTCTTTGAACTTGTCCACGACCGCCTGCAACTGAGTAGTAAACAATTTCGCTTCTCGCTTTTGCAATCTTTGTGCCACCATGACTCTACCCATTTCGTGTCGAAGAGATCGGCACTCAGCATAGTAGCGATCCTTCTCCTCATGACTAACTCTCCGTCCAGTCTGCAAATCACTGAAGACCGAAGATGGTGCGATTGCACTGGGTAATACAGCGGCTGACGTACTACTAGCAGGCGCTCCCATTGTCAGAATAGACGCATCTGTGGGGAAATACGTCGAGTTCATGGATTCCGACTTGAGCTGTATAGGCTGCGCATGGTTATTACCAGCGGAATGGTTCGCGAAACCAGTAAGTCCTTGGTGATGCGAGCGGTGCGGGTCATCTAGGCCAGCAGGTGCGGTCCCTGTGTTCGGCAGGCCACCCGTACTTCCAGTAGAACCATTCATGACATTGCTTTGACCACCACCTATTCGCGTCTCCAGCGCCATCGTCTTACTTGAGAGAACGTTAGCACTATTGCTGCTATCCGGCCCCCTAATCATCCCTCGAGCGGGGCGTTTCATTCCGCGATACGATGCCGAGCCACCAGCATTTTGTCGAACTATACACAACACAAGAGCGATCCGTACGAGCGGCGTCAGACAGCACACGTAATCATACTCATCGAGTTCACACGTACAAGGATTTCGGCGAAGTTTAAGAACAACCGAGTTGCGCGAAGTCGATTTAAGGCGGCCAATAACCGTCGAGAATTGCAGTCCGCGCACAGGCAGCCCCGATACAGCCACCAGCGTGTCGCCAACGCAGATACCGCTACTCGCGGCAGGTGTATCTGGCGCAAGCCCTGTAATTTGGACGTGGTCATCCACGCAGGCGAGTGTGAGTCCTAGTCCCCCATTGCGTTTGGTGATCACACACTCGTAGAGATCACCAGACTGTGGCTCTTTCATTACTTTCTCGCGTGCTGCTGCAGCGGCGGCAGACACACCCAACTGATTGTTGTTGCTATGAAGATGATGTCTCGCTTGCTGTTGCTGCTGGATTGGCGGATTGCCAATTGCCGACAGGGGCGGTGCAGACACTCCACATTTCGCAACAGAATCCGACTGCGAATTCTCCGTTTTCTGTTTCTTGTTCGCCGCACTCATCAGATCTGCTTGTCTCGTCAAAGCTGCAGTTGTACCTGTGACTGCCGGTCTTACAACAGGTAGCTCTCGTTTCACCGCTGTTGCAACTGTCGTCGTCGCTGGCAAAGCAAACGTACCCAAGCTCGTTGCTGTCCCACTTACCATGCCATCTCCAAGCAGAGACAAAGACGCAACATCACCAAAGTCAGGCAAGAGCGACGTCGGCGGCGACAACGCACGCATCATCAGCCCGGGCGGTGGCTGCAACGGTATGTCGATCGACGACGTCATGCCTGCACTCGAACCACCTGTCCCTCCGCCTGCTGCTTGACTCACTGGCGCTTCCACAGGCGGGATCAAGTCCATGATATTCTGCAAGCCACACACAAATCACGTAGCACAACAACGTGAGCTACATCACTCACCATGCGTCGGCAACAGCCATCGTCAATTCTAGCTGCCACTTTTCTTCGAGTGCGTTCGGCCACGCACATCCGAGAGCTTCTTCTCGTCCGACACCACTGCTGCGATCTGATCCAGAAAGAAATCAGCGGCCGACTTGCTGCTTGTGGTCGTCACAGCGGTCATCGCGCCAGTCGATCCCGTCGTCATTGCAGCCACGAGACTTTCGTCGAAGGCCAGTGGCGCGAACCCCTGCACGTGGACGTTGCTGCTGCTGCTGCCGCTGGTCGCCGTATCGAGAGGGGCAGACGAGCCACTCGTGTTCCCAGCCACAGCTTCTGCCGCCATCTGTTGCTGCTGCTGTTGTTGGTGTTGTTGGTCGCTCGCCATTGCGCGAAACGCGTTGACGTGTCGATGATCAGAGTGTCCGAGAGCGCGACTTCCAGCCGTGCGTTGAGGCGCCAGAGAGCGTGCAGCGTAGCGCAGAAGACGCAGTAGAGGACGTGTGGCAATGGGCGTCGTGCGGGGCGCGCGCGGAGGACTCTGTCGGTGCAGCGAGAGCGACGCGCAGCATGCGCAGACTTAGCGACGGTGGAAAACTGTGCGCCAACAAAACGAGGCGGCAGGATGGGCGCTACGATTGGTCAATAGTCAATTTTCAGCCAATGATCGCTCGACCGCTTGGAAACTTTAGACATGCGGATTTAGGATGGGGACGTCAGCTGCGACACGCCGACGTCAGCAAAAGCGTTTGCGGTCGTTGGTTCCTTCCGACACGACAGTGTGCGACGCCACGCGCTGCTGCTGCGTCTGCTGCGTCACTGATCTTGCAACGAGCGCGCAATGGCATCGGCGATCGCATCCTCATCGTACGTGTCGTCGGCTGTAGGGGCCGGAGGCGTCGGCGACGGAGCGGCGACTGCTGTCGGAGACGGCGTCGAAGCTTCTGATGGCGTTGCTGGACTGGGGCTTGCGATCGGGTTCGCGTTGCTCGGGTGAGCAGCAAACGGATTGGCCGCAGGAGCCGACGACGCTGAGCCAGTGGATGCAAAGCTGCCGAGGCCGCCGAGGCCGTCCATGCCGCCTCCGGCCATCATCTGCTGCATGCGCGCCATTGCATTCGGATCACCCATCATCTGGCTGATCTGTTGCATCATTCCCGGGTTTTGCTGCAAAGCCTGCATCGACTGTGCCAGCAACGCCGGATTTTGCAAGGCCTGGGCCAGCATGGGGTTGTGCTGACTCAATTGCTGCACCATCGGGTTGCTCGCCATGGACTGCAACATCGCAGGGTTCTGCAACAACGCCTGTGCTTGCGACGCAAAGTTTCCGCCAGCACTTGTTGCCGGCGTTGCATGAACAACCGGAGCAAAGCCTGGTGCGGCGGTTCCAGCCAGCGCCGTAGCCGCGGAATGCAAGACGTTCTTGCACGCTATCAAGTTCTCCCACTTCTCTGGCGTCGGCACGAGCACCACATGTCCCTACAACAGAAGCGACAACAACAGCACCAACAGCACAGTCCGTCAGCTCTCTTTCTCGCACATATCTGCTGCATCTTTATGCCTCTCACCGCCAGCACTCCGTCCTGAAAGCCCAGCAAGTTGACAGCGTCCCGTCCCCGCGTCCGATCAAAGAGCTTTTCCTTGAGCGCTGCATTGTCCACCCGCAGCTTCCTGTACTTGTCCTCTGTCGGGTGGTCCACAATATTGGCGCAGATCTTCAGCAGCGTCTGCACGGCCGTCGCGTACGCATCGCGAGACTCGCCGTCTCTCATTTGCTGCAAAAACGTATTCAATTGAGACTGTGGCGCGGACGCCACCGCCGTAGTCGCAGTCGCTGCGCCATTGGGCGTTAGTGTCAAGTGGAGAGCACAGCCAGCCGTGACGTGGTACGCGGTCAGTAGCTTGGCGTCCTGCAGGATCTGGCCTTGGAAGATCAGACGTTGGGCCGCGACTGGAAACCGGCGCGCGTCCTGCTGCTCGATAAGCTGCTTCAGGGTCAGCACTGAGGTCGCGGATAGGTTTACGTGAACCTGTAGACTCTCGGCCGTGCTACTGACGACTTTGATCGTTAATGCGTCCGCCATGAGGTGTGTGGGCACGCGTCGTTCTGCTCACTCTCTCACTCTCTCTCTGTCTGTAGTTGAAAGTGAGCTCGCGACCCGAACGCTTGGACACTAGTACTGTTTTAACACAACTACGATCACGGACTTACTGGGTGCAGTAGCTATAGAAATAGAAATGTCACGAGTAGTCAATCCCGATAAAACGTGTTTGCAAGCGTATGCCTTTCGGCCACGATGGAGCCCCATGGCCGAGAGAGATTGACCCAAGCGGCGCAAGAAGGCCGACTGCCTGAGTCAAATTCTTATCAAGTCAGTGTGCTTGTTCTATACACAACCGAAGCACTTCACATGCGTACAATCCTTGATCTTACTGCAAGATGAGGGCCATTGGCGAGATGTTAAATTACCATTAATTTTAGCCGTTTAAATTTTCGTCGTACTTCTACTGCTTTTTGTTGTACTCGAGGAATGTTCTAGATCTAAAGAACTCCAACAGTTGTCGCTCTATTGAATATATGACTCACTGTTCCAAATTTCCGGCCGACACGACGAGTGAAGTAAAAATTAGATCGACGTCGAAGTGACAATTTTCACACGACTGTTTCTCAGGACACGCTGTCCTCCACGTGTCGTTGGTGACAAAATTATCGACCCATGGCCGATGATGGATTTTTATGTGCTAAGCCGTCGATGCAGTTCATATTTGTAATGAATCCACCTTTGATCGATTCGAGAAGCATGACGTCAAGGTTTGGCAACGGGATGAGTCCGTTTTTATGACATGATAATATGCTAACGTCAATGTAAATATTATCTCTAATAATCAACTTATTACATTGCAATAGGAAATGTAGAATTAATATCTTACGGGGTGAGGTATTTAGGGAGCAACTTAGGACGCTCTGACCCTTAACTAGTGCCTGCCATGATACCGGCTGTCAAGTCCCACCAGATGTGGTAGGGCTGATCATCTGCTGGCCAACCCATGTAATATTGCGGCTAACAAAATTATTCGATGCTACACAATTGTTCTCTCAGTAACTTAATTATATTTAATATATCTGAAGGGAAAAGTTGCAAAATGCACGGGATAAACACCTAACGGCATGAAATAATCTCTCGATTATAAGCAGATTGTAATGGGGTAGCCGTTAAATGAAATAAACATTGTGCGTAATGGTCTTAAAGAATATTACGCTGGATATTCTTGTTACAATATCACTAACTATAGTGATATTGTTGAGATGACTCAACGGTCTACTTATTGGTTTACATTTGTGATTATATCAACCCACCAATCGCTGCTAGACGCGCGCAATGGGTGGTGAGTAGACGTCATCATACATTTAGTTATAATAATATAATGAAGGTCAAAACAGAGAACAAGAGTCGTAGGACTTAATTGTATTGAATAACAGTTTGACTTTTTCTACAACCAGAGTCTTGCCTTAGTTGTTTATCCTTCCTCTGTGCAGTGCTTACACCTAGCAACGCACTGATCATCACTATTGTCAGTGAAAATCAACTCCGTACTGGTGTTCCAGTACGAAGGAAGCAGCGGCCCGTCACACAGACGGTAGCCGAGTGATTCTTACATACTCTTGCCAGCTACAATCGGTCAATGCATTCACTGACTTCACTTGACAAACTTTTCGTTAAATTATACAACAGGGGATATATCACGCGACTGATACCTTCGAGGGTAATATGCGGCACCGTGTTATCTATTGATTAATGTAAGTTATTTATATATCAACTAAATTTGCTACACGCGCTCGTTAGATGGTGAAATGGTGGTTAAATTATAAATAATTGGCTTTATATATAGTTATATTCTCAAATGCTTTGATTGCAGGTACCACGGCTCTCTAATTTCCTTCTACTATGCAATTTCATGAGTAAGGTATACTTTTTATTGCACGTATAGTGTACATGAGCTCTCAAGGCACCTTCCCACAGTGTGGATGTGTAGGTATCTTGTACTACGTGAGTACACGCATTGTTGTCCCGCTATATCGCACCATGACGGTACAGACCAAAAAGGCATCAATGAAGAGGCTGACGTCGGTCAAATGTGTTTTTAACAAATATGCATAAGCCTTTAAAATCGTCATATATTGTACATCGAATGGCGCAGTCAAATTTATTATTAATTGAGATTAATTAATCAATATATATAAAGTTTGGTCAACAACATCCAGGTGTATTCGGAAGGCGTACTTACAGCATTTTATGCAGTAATCTACAATAAGATGTACTGCTATAAAAATAAGTGAATCGTTATCGCTTTGATTACCTTCATAGTTCTTGCGGAATCGGGAGTCTATAAGGCGTCCTCTACAGAGAGATCCCAAGCTTTGATACACCAGAAAATAGTACATGCAGGCAACGGCCAAGTGTTTATCATACAACCTGTTGTGACATGTTGTTAAGAGATATCTGCAGATGATAATTGAAACAAATTGATTCATAAGGGCAAATTCTCGATTTCATTTACCAAGCTCTATCGTTTGGTCGATCAACGCTTCCTCTGCGTATTAGAATACGACAAAGTAAGAGACACCTTTCTTCACTTTCGTATTGTCGATTACAAATGTTTACTATCGCCGCTTCAGCGTAATGTGTTTCGTCACATATAGAACTTTGTCAATCGTGTAACGTTCAGAGTCTTTGTGACAGTGAATATATTGAATGACGGTAATGTCTGCGTACAACACTCGATGGCTTTATTTGTATCGTTTAGCCAAACAGAACGCGGTCGCACGAAAGAGTTCTGCCTGTTGTCTGGTCGGCTTTAACATCGTATTGCTCGTTTTTTTAGGTAATAGCATCATTCCACAACTGCCAAGTTTTATGCATGGGTCAATCGCGTTATCAGTCGTTTTTCATACTTTATTAGAGCTGATGACTCAAAGTCTTGGAGGTTTATGATTATTGTACAATTTGCGTCGAATCAAGTGCCGTACATGTATTAATCGACTATGCTTCATTCTATGTAAGTGAATCACACGATCGTACTACCCTGATATTCTCTGTAAATGTCTTTGTGTTTGGTAGAGAGAGCTCGCCGATCGGTTTGCTAATGTCAGACGCATCACTGTTTAAAACAAATCAGCGAATATCTCGCAAAGAATCATGATATCTTACGACGTGTGCATGATACAGAGGTGGTTGCCAAGACATATTGAAATAAAAAGTCGGTGTAGATGGTGGAAGATGTGTTTTACATTATAGGGTCGACTACCCAGTATTGCTTGATGTTCAGAGTCGTAAACGTATGAGAGTTGAATGTATGTACGACGGAGTTGCTTCAGCGATAAATTAAGCAATATCGATCGTAGACAAGACGACACTTGCGTATTCTCTTGCTTGTCGCAAATTGATCCAACCACCGTATTATAGTTGGCTTTCTTGAGTCCTGCCGTAATACAGATTTTGTGAATGTGGAGGAGCTCGTCCCGACAAAAGTGACTGTGCTTGTTTATTTGGTCCGCATAGATGCCCACTTATCCTCATATGCGAGGAGGGTATCCGCTCCAGGTATATCAGAAAGCTCTTGCTTAATCCTACAATATACTCTTGATCCCGCAGACACTGCATCTTATAAATTATCTCTATCATTGTTTGACAATCTCGACATGATATCTGGTCGAATCATCAACCGCCTCGTTTTGTGCTTAATGGGTCAAAACTTCAAATGATGTTGAAAACATGCATGCACAGACTTCACGATCAAATATAGCATCAGTACGTAAATTGAGACTTTTGTATCCAGATTCAGAAAGATCGCCAATATTCAAGATTTTCCTTTGCCATGATTACCTCTACGCAGCTGGGTTTTGAGCGGCGTGAGTAAGGTCAACAATCTACGCAAGACCTTACAAACATGTAGGTGTGTTTGTAAGTCGATGTTCGTAATATGACATGGCACCGTGGATAAATTTGCAGCCAGAACGTTTGTGTGCCTAATCGCCCTAGACGAGTCCAGATTCTGGGACCAAGGCACGATTGGCAATAGGCATAATTGTTTGCTTAACGAATTCTACTTTATTGATATCGAACGACATCCAATATGTGACCACTTTCTCGCATAGCTTTTGAATTGTGCATAGACTCACTTGGTGTACCCATTTGGTAAAATTGATATTTTTTTCGGTCTCTTTTTTACCTTTAAATGATAGGTTGGTACGTTACTAATTGAGATAATGAGTCACGTCATGGATGTTTTTATCCATCGGGACTCAATGTGGTCAAACCATCTCTCGAGCGGGCCTTTGCGCGCTTACATCATGTAAGGTGTCGATGCGTCGGGTTAGCGACTCACCTTACTAATAAGTGAGATGCGGATTGCTCAAGTCTTTGGAGTACGCTGATGTTGCTGAAAGACTTAGTCTTGTCTACAACGGTACAATAGTCATAGAAAATAAAATAGTGTTGTGCTTTTAAATAACTATTGAGTGTTATTTTTCATTAGTACTGTCAACAACAAAGCTTCGCACCTGATCTTAGGTATTGGTAGGTACTACAAGAGTACTATCAAAAACACGTTTAATGACGTATACAGTGCGCACGTGGGTCCCGAGTTTGCGCAAGCGTGCTTAAGACAATTCGCATTGCTTGGAATGATGGTATTGACTCAAGTCTATGATTGACTATTTGACGAGGATTTTGTAGGTCTCGGACACATATTTTAATGGCGGGCTGTGGATTGTGAGTAAAACGGGCCCATTCATTTTTGCGTTATTGCTACTTATCATCATTAGCAGATGAGAAGCGTGTCGATCAATGACATCAATAGTCGTTGTGAATGGCAAATAAACTTTTAGTATACCCTCGAAGAACGGGTTGCTTGTAAGTATGCGTGCCTTGTAATTTTATGCATTAAAAACCGTTTATTGGGAGCTGATACCTATTTGCCACGCATGTAAAGTTATACATGGCATGCTACAATCGGAAGTAGTAAAGCGTTTTATAGATCTACTTGCTTCATGAAACGTACAACTAGTCATCAAGAAAATGGAATGATCGTAGAATCATGTTAAGAAACACTGTAACCATTGTAAGGGTGTACAACTGAGCACTTAATGCTGTTATGCCTTAGTGTATTTATTAATTGACATCGTATTTTTTCAAAACGATCCGGTCGAAAAGTTATAGCTCAAATCGACTTCGTAACTTAAGCTTTCGCCCTTTAAGGCGTCAATTTAGCTCAAAGAGACAAGCAAAAACGGTAATTATAAGGTTTCCGTCTGGCAAGCTTTATTAAATTCTTAACTTATTCTCAAATAAAGCTATATATTATTAGTTTTTCAATTGCTGTCGAAATGGTCTCGATGATGACTTTGTCAAATGCGTTGATTTGCAGGGTAGATATCTGAGATATTTTACGTATGAAGGCGATTAAAATACTCTCTAGAATTTAACTCTCTATATGTCGTTCCGTATAATTCACAATTTAGCCAATAAAGTCTGTTGATCATCGAGATTTACACACTACCTTCGGCACCGACCACCACAGTGGCTCTTCATTATATTGTGGTAGCTTTTTGTACACTACAAGGAGTGCAAAGAAGGTAAGAGGAAAATTTGTGTTCATGATGACCTATTTGTTGTAGGAATGAGCAACATGGCGCTACCCGCCGCGTTTGAATTTACTTTTTCTCTGTGCATGTACGGACATTCGTCTCCCCTCCTTTCCCCAGGGTCGTCATTTGCCTTACGGACGTCTATGATATAGACTCTTAAGCAATCAAAGGTCCTGCTCGGGCGTGTTGACCTTTGAAAACGCAGTTTAAATGACGTAAAACGTAATATAGCTGTAGCTAATGTAGGTGCCAGTACAGCCTCCTGTCAACATATTGCTGTATGCTTCGACTTGCTAAACAACATTAAATAATCAACTGACTATTACAACGTTAGGATTCTGCATTTTCGAAAAACCGATAAAAATTAATTCTGATTCATTTCTATGCAAGAATAGTATATTGTTATTAATTACTTAATAGCTTGTATTTATAAACATCGTTGTATAGTTCTGCTGATCACCAGTGTGAAGGCGGAGTCATGTCGTCCACATGATTAAATTGAAGGTTATACGATATAACTTCCCGTTACGAGACCTAGTCAGATATCCATTTTTTCTGATTAATTTAGTAAGTGACGGGGTAGTATAGTTTACTTACACATTCGTGTTGAGACGACAAGTAATTCATGACTACGCCAATTTGTTATACAATCCGTCTCTACTGACGATACTTGTACATAACGATACTTACGGTCCGTCTGAATCGAATATACCAATATAAATCATCCAAATGAGATTGAAAAATGATAACGATAATTTCGCTAGGCTATGCTGCCAATACCAACTGCCATATCCATTTAAACCCTAGCATCTTGTTGTAAATAAATAATGAATTGTAACTGCACGTACCAGATTATAGTACAAACCTGAAATAATGATAATGTCTTAAACAGGCTCTCAAGTGTAAGTTAATACTATATCTATAAATTTGAAATAGTGTGTCGGCAAGACTGACATTACTTAAACCTTGAATTCGTCACTTTGCTATAATATATCTACGTGAACATTGTAAAAATTCCGCCACTGTATTGTCATAAAATCTTCGATGCTAAGGTTTCAACTTGCTATACTTCATCTTACCAAGTTTTCTTTCCAAAAATACTGTCGTTTGGACGCTACGTATGTTTTTATGAGCTGGATGGGAAGATTATACGAAAATTTGGCATTTCGCAACTGAACATCGTCAAAATTAAATTTATCATGCTTGCATACATACCAGCGTCTTTTAAATTGGCAATCTAACCATTACATTTACCACCGATTGGCGGGCGCAAAGATAGAGCTCGCATGTATCAATGACGATTACCACCACCGGTACTTAAACAAATTCATGCTGCTTCCCTTAATATCGGTTCTACACTAATGTCGTGCGTTTCCCCCCAGTAATATCACTCCCATGATAGCTCATTAAATATTTCTTATCGCAATCAACTTTCGTGTAATCGCAATTCCAAGCACCCCGCCCCAATTTTAATAAAAAATAACGTTATAAAATTATGTACGTCAAATGTCCTTTATTGGGTTACCTGCAAAATAGAGATCCTTTATTATGTGTTAGCCCACAAAGAAAATATGGCTCTCGGAGATGTGCTTTGATAGATGTCTTCATTAATAAATTTTTACAAGGAACGAAGGCACTTTTTTGCGCATTTGACATTGCCTGTGTCGTCCTCTGACTGCACTACGTAATAAGAACATACTAAATCGAGGATAATAACTAAAGTCGGGGTATTGATAGTATTCAATTTGCATTAATGCATATGGAAAATTATTAATACCCCGACATTGTCGAATTCGATTCGTAATTATATAATTTGACAAAATAGGACACGCGCGCGGCAATCCACAATAAGCATTGTTTTATTTGCACGATTGTCACCTAACATTTTACAACGTATGCTCGTGACTAACTCAGAATCGTGCTTGAGTGAGTTTTCAATATGCAGTATTCACAATATTATATGGGAATTGATAATTTCACACACCTTTTCCTCAGATTCACCCCCTTCCTTCAAAATCTTATATATACAAGGTACGCAATCGCCTTTGGACAAAGACGGGTACTTTCTCTGCCACTTGGCCACGGGCGACATTTTGCGCGCTGCTGTAGCTGCTGGCACCAACATAGGCAAAAAATTCAAAGCCGCGACGGATTTGGGCGCACTTGTGACCGGCGAGATTGTCGTCGGTATCATTAAGAACGCCATCAAGAGCTCGGAATGCCGTCGTGGCTATATTATTGACGACTTTCCACGAACGTTCGTGCAGGACAAAAAGGTAAGAACAATAAGAGATAAAGACGAGTGTCCAGGTTGCAACGCAGAGGTTGACCATAGTTCCCTCTATTTGTATGCGTAGTCCTCGCAGCTAACTTTGTACCTGCTGGCCTTCAATGACCACTCTTGCGCTGTCTGGGCGTACGTGTTGTACCTAATAGTGACAACGGTCCTCAAGGCGCGTGAAGGTGGCTATCTGGACTGGAGCCAAGTGGCACAAATCACGTGGGAAGTTGTGTCACTGCCGCCTAAAGTAGTTCAGACGATGGCCGTAATGGAGATCGTGCACGATGCCGTGGGCTTTGTGCGATCTCCTGTGGGCTCTACCCTCATGCAAGTGAGCTCTAGGCTATGGCTCGTCTGGGCTCTATCCCGCCTCGCGCTATCTGTTCGGCTTCCCGCTTATGGTGGGGCCTCGTGGAGTAGCCGCGCTACTCTTTTCATGCACTCACTCCGTACGACGGCATGCCCAACTTCCTCTTTTTTCTGCGCTACCACATTTTCATGCTGTTTTATCCCTCGGGTGTACCTGGTACGTACTTCCTTGCATCTATAATGCCCTGCCGCAGGTCGATGCGAGTGGCTTGAATTCGTTGAGGTGATAGTAGAGCTCACATACTCTTTTTGTCTATTAGGCGAAGTGCTTTGCATGGTGAGCTCGCTCAGCTTTCTCTCCTCGGGTGCGTATGCCATCCAGATTCACAACACACACAACATCTCGATTTCGCTCTATGTGGTGGTCATTCTCGTGCTAGTGGTGTACATCCCAGGCCTGCGCGTCATGTATAGACACATGCTCACGCAGCGTAATCGTGCGTACTCCAAGACAAAGATCAAGACTGCTTAAGGCAGGATGCGACAAGAGAAGAATGAGGACTGGCAAGAAGCGATCGTGTGCTGAGTGCAGTATAACGCTTGTAACTCATGAAGAGCACAAGACAAACTTACACCCATTGCTTCCGGTAACCTAACTCGGTGTAATATATTTTCGCTACTATCTGCAGTTTCAATTTAGCTAGCTCGTGCATTTCTTGAACGCCTAATTGGATTAGAGGTGATCTGATGGAAACTCATGGGATAAGGAATTTATTGGTAAACATACTGTTCACCAATGTGTTTTCCATCAGGATCTACAATGTGTTTTGAAGACTTGGCGAATTCCATTTGGCTCCACCGTGTCCAAGCCTAAAATTATACATACACGCACGGTAGAAGGAAGTAATACAATCGATAATTGATCAATATCAAGGTGTTATGATTTGCTTTATAAGTATGCATATTAGTCTTCAACCTCTTATTACTTTCGAAACTGGCAAGTTCGTTTGTAGTGACCTGGTATACCGCAGCACCCACATTTCCTTTGGTGTTATAAATCTGCCTTTTCAACATGATCGAACTCGGACAAGTCTCGTTTTGTGCTGCTTTTTGGAAGATTACGGGAGCCAGGGGGAATACCGCGAGTTTCAGTGTGTACCATCGGATCTTTCAGCTCCACCACTGTGCTGCGGCCTTCCAACAGTTGGGTCACTTGGGCACAGAGAACCTTGACTTGATCATCTGGTAGTTCCCTTTCCTTCTTTTCAAGCATATTCCATTTTACGTTGATCGCCTCAACTTCACCGCTTGCTTCCTATCAAAAATATAACCACATCAGTCAGCGTTAGTCAGATACACACACTATAGAGTATCTGCCATACCGTTACGTCGCGTCTCCAATCCAGATGCCATTGCTCATGAAAATCGTTTATGCTCAATGCACGCTTGCTGTTCTCGATTTCTTTTAGCTTGTGAGCACAAGGGATGTCCATTGTCGAGATGAAACCATTGTGCATTGAGCTTTTTCTTCTGTGTTCCTCTTGAATTGATCGAGACAATTTTTGAGTGCAAAGGCTGAAATGATCCTGGATAATGAAGTGAAAGTTGACGGCAACGCGGTCAGGTGAAGTAACTTGTCTCTGTTGCGATGTGTTTCTTCGGTTCTAACTTGATGCTCAATTGCAAGAGTCAGTTTGCTGAGCACCGATAGCAAGTTCCCTGTTGATACTTGCAGAATCGTTTTTACGTACGCATGGGAACCTTCCACTCGTGATGTAGCTTTGTTGCCAAAATGAAGATACCTCGACGTCCAGGCATTTTACAAAGCGATCCTTGTATATAAGCCACGTATTGGAGAGGTTTTCGAGAACTTGAGACTTCCTATCAAAAAAGTTTGATAGCTCTTTCCACTGTTTTTTTAATTCCACTTCCGTATTAGCAGCCACCAGATTATTCCACTGCTAAGGAAACAAGTTCCATTGCTCGCTCGTCTCAAATTGTCGTTTGCATTTGGACATAATGTTTTTGTTGACGTGCCATATGCACAGCATGTGTGATGAAGATGGGGATATTTTATCGATAGCTGCCATCAGCGACAGTTCACGGTCCGTAACAATCACGGCTGGGCGTTTCTCTGGTGTCAGGATGGCTGCAAGTTTTAATAATGCCCACATGTAATCGTTTTACTTCTCTTCTTTAAGAAAGCAGAAGCCAACCGAAAATTGGCTAATGAAGCTTGTCATACCAACAATTTGAAGTAAGGGGAGTCGGTACTTGTTTGTCTTGTATGTGCAGTCCATAATCACGGCATTATGGTATCGGCAAGCAAGCCGAATACTTTCTTTGTGGGCGAAAAGAGGGAAATTATTGCTCCATCATCATCACATCCGTGAAAGTGCGTAACATTGCTTGCTTGCAAATCACCAAAAAGAGCTTGTATCGGTGTCCTTCCATTTTGCTTGTCCTTTAGAAGTTTCGTACGCTCATTGTACAATGAAGAGAGGTTTGCTAGGGCACCGTCATTCTCCATAAGAAGGGATGAAAGAAATTCTAACGGTTTAACACCAGCCAATGTTATATTTCTGACAGTATCGGCCTGCTCGCTATTTAGCTTCCTATGAGTTGAATGACCAGACGGATGGAATGACAGCTCGTGATTGTGGCATCCATTCATCACGTTTACTTCCAATTACCCCTTTTTTTGAAGAAATTTCCACTTCAAAGGAACGGGCAATCAATTCGGCGTGAGCTGGTCTGGCGTTGGCGCTCTTTTCCAACCTTTGGTACGTTTACGGCACCTCGATCAAATTTAAGGTAGACACGCTTTCCTGCAATAGAACTTTTAATCGTAACAGCATAGCCTTGGCTACGTGCGAACGTCTGCACAGTATCCATAAGTTGCTTCCGACTGGCATACATATCCTCGGGAGGAGGAAGAAATTTATTGCGTGGTGACCTATCAGTAAATGCTGGAGGAGCTGGACCACAGGCGTGAGTTGTGTCTTATGTATTTCTTACGTATTACTTGCCAATTAATGGCCTAGATGATTGAGTAGTACTTTGTCAGAAATCAAATCTTAAAGTGAAAAGAGATTTTATATATTATATTTGGAAGGAAGGGTGTGAATCGAAGGAAAGGGTGTGTGGTTTTAGCAATTCCCTATTGTATTTATAAGAGATTGTATAAGACATTTACGAGTACCTACATTCAAAATATATACACCAAACAATTTTTAGACGATAGCGCAATGACAGCCTGAGGAATACCAACTCTGATTTATCGGGATGGGTATTATTTACTGCCATTTCAGCGACCATGAATTATCTTATTAATTTAGTTTATAGAACAAGACAGATTGTTCTACGTTATTATCTTTGTCACATTTGAGCTTGTCGTAAACGTTCTGCATAAAGACTTGAGTGTAATGTACTATGTTCGATTGCACAAAAAACATCAATACCTCGATGCAAAAAGTATACTTCGGCTAAGATGCAACCTAATCTTGGCTATAACATATACGTGCTGATGTGTGATTTAAAACTGTGCTTCCAGCCATTCTGGTGTTTAGTAAGCTACATATAGCCACATACAATCCGACTTTGTTTTTATAAGTCGTCTACTAAGATGGGGTCAAAATGATGTATATGCAATGAACAGATATTATTCTGGGTAAACATTGAAATAACTTAGCCTTAAGATGATTTCAAAAGACGATTGCTGATATCGATGTTAATTTAAACGAACATATGGACTTGGCATGATATATGTCTGCTGGATTTGTTTCTAAATACAAAAAGTACGATGGGTGCGATTTAAAAGTTTGTTATTGTCTATACGAAGTTGATAATGTAATTTTTGACGGGGCCTTATCAATATTCGTCTTACGACTTCCGTGCTAGCTCATATTTTTTGCAGACGAAGTGGTATATCGACTATCATCAGAGCGTATAAATGCTAATTACATCAGATAAAATTACAGCTTAAAGGATTATTGTATTCGCATTGCACGACGAATAACGCCATATTTGGAAGACATCGAATTGCAGTGATGCTACTTTGTTCCTTTTTGGAAGAGTAAGATGATATTGAAGTCTGAAATACATGCTGGTAATACAATTTAAATATACAAATTCCTGCATCCCGATATATTATTGCGTAATCGAACGACAATTCCGTTATATATAGCTGTGCATTTTTTGTCTACATACGGTAGCGTAAAACAAACAATCTCTTTTCATACGTAATCGAGCTTCACCTGGCTGCATACTTCGAATCAATGGTACGCTGTTCTGATCAATCTTGCATTGTGATCGTACAATGATGTAAACGACCATCCTTAGTTTCAGCTGCTAACAAGTCGTATACCAACCAAAATGCAGGATGCATCACACGATCATGATGGGTGCTCATAGAGTTGCGACCACTTTGCGACTCACGCGGATTGTGCTCGCCTAATCAATGTTCATACAAGTAAGAAATAATAAGTCTTGCATGCAAATAACTATATTACCCTGCTTTCGAAATTCACGGCATTGTTCGTTATTTATCGGCTAATAATTCGGTATTTTGTATACGCGTCTTAATAGGATCATACTTTTTTAAAACTTTACTTGGCATCGAACATAAGAAAAGGTGGACAAAAGTGTGTACGATTTTATTCAAAAAAAATAATTGTAGGGATTCCTATAAATCTACATGATCGATGTAAACAATTTTTATGGCAGGCCCTGATCTCTTAATACACTTTGCTACGTGAACACATTAATAATTGTTTATTGCTTTACAACATTGTACTCAGTTTCCTGTTGCTACTGTTTGTAAAAAGTTCTGACGCATCAATATACATCTATTTGTTACTACAGACATTCTGAATTAGCATATTTTTAATATGTAGCTTTACATCATTACCCTATTTGACTGAAATCGTCTCAACAGCATATCGGAATCTTCAATCTCTTCTTTGGTAGCAATGCGCGCGCCACAAAAAAATAGATAGTAAATTTTTGACATAAGGACAATCGGACTTTAGATACAACACTTATATAGATAAACTGTTCGAACAATCTCCACTTTATTGCAAGAACGGCATCAAGCAAGAAGCCATCCGGAAAAGTTGTAGGCAATCAGGAGATGCATCGAACGCGAGTTTACTCATATACGTCACAAATGTGTCTATCGTCTTCATAGTTACCTAGGTGTCCTAACGTACCAATATTAACAACATGAGAAATTACACAGACTAGGACACTTTTTATCGGAAATTCGTAGAATAGGACACTTTTTATTTATTCACAAGATAAGACACTTTTTAGTCGTTTTGGTCTAAGCCTCGCGAGCTACGCAAAGAAGTCCCCTTAAGTCCCCCCTCGCAGTCTCGAAAGATCATCTCCGAGACATCATTCCTCAAGATCACTCTTCTCATCGCTCCAAACCTGCTTCTTCTACAGGATTCTCAACCAATGTCATGCCACCTACCATCACCCCCAACGTGCCAGCTTTAAAAGGACTATCCTTCGCTACTATGGATCAAGCAATGATGGCCATTCAATCACAGGCAGCAAACGATCACATCAGCTACAAAGTCTCCGACAGAAACAAGACCAGAGCCTACATCAAGTGTTCAGGTGACGATTGTCCTGCATATGCCCGCATATCATTCCAAAAACAACCGAACAATTTCGTATCAGTCAGGTACGAGATCAGCATTGATGCCAAGGATCGCTTGAGAAATCTCGGGGGTCCTAGAGTGAGCACACATTTTTGGTAAAGCAGCTTCGCGAAGGCATGACAGTGAACAGCAAGGCTCCTATTAAGGATGTGCAGCAGTTTCTAAAACAAAAACTTGGTGTCGACATTCCGTATACTACCTCTCACAAAGCAAAGGAAGCAGTGTGTGCTGAGACAATCAATGCGCAACGGGAGCAGTTCAATCTGGTGGAAGGCTATGTTCAATGTCTACTTCTTGAGGATCACAAAATATTGTGAAACTCAAAACACAACAACTTTCAAGCGAAAATGGCATGGAAAAACGATTCCATAGTCTATTCATCGCTCCGGGTGCAACGAGATACGCTTTTCAACACATTTGCTGCTTTGTGGATGTTGATGGGACCTTTACCAAGACTCGCTTTGTCCGGATCCTTCTTTTGGCTGTGTCAATGAATGCTCAGAATGAACTGGTGATTTTGGGATGAGCGGTTGTTCCAAATGAATGTGAGGAGACGTGGGACTGGTTTTTGGCTAACTAAAGGAAAGCGCACTCTGGGATCAACGAACGTGGAAGTGTAGTGGTAAATGACTGTGAAAAAGGGCTGATAAACGCAGTGGCAAAAAGTCTTCAGAACGCTCATAATGCCTTTTGCTGCTATCACATTGATGCAAACGTTCAGACTAAACGTGTACTTGTCATCACAAGGTATGTACTATCCGAGTCAAGATGTTGGGGAAGGATGGAAAGTCATGATTGACTCTGATCCGTATGTTTTTGCTACATTAGACCCTTCTGGAAATGCGTCTACGCCGATATGAAAGCTGATTTCGACAGGTTTATCGATCAAATCCGTAAAATCAATCCTCTTGCTGCCGATTAAATAATAGAAATCCCGCATAATCGATGGGCTACATACGCTTGTGACGTTCGCCGTTTCGGACATGTCACTTCAAACTTAGCAGAGCTTGAAAACTCTTTTTTTAAGCAGATGTGTGAATTATATTTTCTTCAGATGCTGGACGCTTTGTATCGCCGCCAATTGGAGAAGTTTCATAAACGGGCGCAGTCCGCAATTGGTTGGGTTGCACCGTTGGTGCCGTTGGCGATGAAGAGATTTGGTGAGGAGTTGAATGCTGCTAAGATGTACACCGTCTTCCCGGCGAAACAAACTTATGGAACGGTCGTAGGTGGATCAATTCACCAATATGTGATCAACCTTCCAACTCCGAATCGTCCGATTGGTAGTTGCACCTGTGAAAGTATCAGAACTTCCTTTGCCTTGCCGCTACGTTTGCGCGTTTGAATTGAAAGTGAAGGTGGCCCCAATCACACTAGCCGACAAATACTACACCGTTGACACCTATCGCGCCACATGCAACCGTCCATACGTTCCAGTCTAAATTGTGAATCTCTCGCTGTCACCACTTTTACCACCAAAGGTTTCTCGGCCCCGGGGACGACCTGTTAAGAGACGCAAGGAAAGCGGTTCTCAGCAGAAAGAGATGAATAGGAAACCTTGCAAGACATGTGGACAGCTTGGGCACAATAGGAGAACTTGTAAGCGGCTCAAATGTGATCAACTTAGGGGAGAAGGGGACGGAGCGGAATTACAAAGAAGAAGGCGGGCGAGAATCTGTTTTGTAATTGTTTACTTCTCCTCTCAATGTTTGTTTTGACGCAGTATTTGTTAACTCAAATTCTGTAGCAACGGGTAGCGGCCGATTTAGTCCATAGCTCCCGTTGCTTACACGTGTCAGTACTTGACGTCCCCCTCCCCTTATTTCGTCTCGTTAAAGTAGCGAACAAGGACAATATTCTTGGTTGAAACACTGATGTAATACATCCTCCGATGAAACGTCTACAAGCAACTCATTAAAAACAGCAAAACAGTATCTCGTAAAAGTCGTCCATTGAAACCCTCCAATTTGTACTGCAAAAATTCACACCAACTTACTGAAATCTCTGCATAATGAACATAACTTCCCAACATGATGACCTCTCGGCTGATCACCAGATGTGCTCGGTCCTCACAAACCTGCAATTTTGACGCATCAGGTCGGGCGTCAGCATGACATAACAACACCAAGCACGTGGCAGGACTACTCAAGAATCATCGCCGCTCCCTCCCACTATTATCTTTGCGCTTCTGCCAGTGTCATCCATCCTTCTTGTAGTCCGATATCTCTAGTGTGTTATAATACAATAACGTGCCACCCTGGTCACGCATAAATAGGGTACCGTAAAATTCCGTCAGTCGATCTCCGATAAAGGTCAAATTTCCCCAAACAGCTCCTTGTTTTCAGTTAAACAATGAGAGACGTACCTGGTGGTCGGAACTGCACCGAGCGGAGCAGCGGGACGCTTTCCAGCTTTGAGTGCAGCAAGAGGAACACCAGCTCGTGTTTAAAGAGCCACCGCCGAATCGCTTCGTTACGCAGAAAGGCTGCGCGCGCTTGGTTCATTCGCCGTCTCGTATTCCTCTTATAGCTGGTAAAAATAAGTGTCCTATCCTGTGAATAACAGAAAAGTGTCCAATTCTACGAATTTACGATAAAAAGTGTCCTATTCTATGTAATTTCTCTGATAACATATATAGCGCATACAGATTCACAGCCATATATATTGCTCATCATGTATTAGCCACCACGCATTTATACCACAAAAGAGGTGGTATATATTCGTATTCCGATCCTATCAAGCAATTGAGCTAAATTATGCTTTAATAGCTCGGTAAAGCTTCACATATACTTCAGTATATTACTCATGATACGAAACAGTAGCACTAAAAGATTATATCTCTTTTAAACTAAGCACAATGTTCCTTGATTTATGACATTTTTGATCAGTAGATATATTTTTGAGAATGATCCAGACAAATAGCAATCTATAAAACATGGTACAAGATGACGATACAAGATGAACCAAATTTATGTAACTGATAGGAAATGCATCACGAGACAGCGTTCAGCACTAGCAAGATTTTCTTTCTTTAAATGTTTAAGGTAAATTACTACTTTCCATCGACAAATACATATCTTCGTTTCGATCATCCGTATATATAGTTATACACGTATATTATAGTCCAGCTTGATTAAATGGATAAGATACGTCCCCTTTCGCTATTGCAATCATAATTTGAGTCATAAGTCGCATACATAAATCGTGAATAGTCAAATCCATATATACCGCGTCTGTGTCTATTCATTCATAAAAGATGCAATTCTTTATGTATACAGATGATACTTCATGTTAGTTTTAATGGTACCGTCAACTTTGACAATTTGACTGTGTTATAATAGAACTTTCGTAATTTTTATATTAAATAGGACAATTTAGCTTGCCCACGAATATTTAGACGCTCTGGCAGGCTTATGGTCGTGAATTTAATCCGATATGTCAAGCGCCGTATCTATTTGAATGCGAATGGGTTAAACAAAATTACGAACAGAATTCGCGTCTACAACTTTTTTCAAAAATGTATAAAGATAACTCATGAAAGTTATAGATCGATATTCCTTCACCAGTGTTAAATTGTCTTCGTGCCAATTGGGTTACACGAGATCAATATTCGAGCGGCGCTTATGGTTCAACATCTTTTGATGGATATCTATCGAACTATTGGTGGCACAAACAATCTCTTAAGAATCAGTCTTTTTTAAGAACCAGCTTTCAATTAAGATATTATGATATTATTTAAAATTCGACATCGAGGTAAAATCAAGGACCCCAAACTATAAACGGATTTACAGATTCCAAAATTCAGATTTTATATTGTTCTCGTCCGATTTCGTTGTATAAAAGTAATGATTTGGTCTACAAAAAAGATCGTGGACCATACATTTGCAATGGTTCGACGTAGGCACGATTTACCTTATTAGACCTAAAGCCCTCAGCGTAAAAAAACAAAATAAATGTATACGCTAATCTGAGCACATATCTTTTGATATCTAACATCTTTAACATCTATGTTTGCCTAGGTTAGCCAAAATTTTCACCTTTAATCTGATTATCACAAATATGTAACATTATCTTACACTTCCGTCAGCTATCTAAAGGATATTATATAGAAAATGCTATGACATACGCAATCATTTTCGAAGTCCTCTTTCTTCATCATAGAAAAACTCATGTATATGGTAAAGAATGAAGAAAAATGATGCTTGTGATGTTTGTATCTACCCTCAATGTTTACCCTGGCCGCACGTCAGTCAAACATGATTATTCTAGATATCGCCGTGACAGCAAATTCTATACTTGAATGTATTGAAAGCGTGCAGTAAATTTCAATTGTTTGTTGTAATACGTGTGTCGTTTCCATCTCGAGACATAGATTACATCTCAGCTTCTTTGACTAATAATTTGTAGGTACCATTAAATTGTAACACAAGGACATATTTGCTCCCGCATAATCGCACCACCCGATATATATATAAGTTTGGCAATCTTGATATACCATTACGCAGTATATGCTGTTACAGGTAGGCATTCCTGCACCATCTCCATATTCGACGGCGCTTAAATAACTAGCGCCTACCCCGGGTATTCTGGTAGTCATCGATATTTCTCAATCTGCTGTGATTTGACTGTAGTCTCCTTTCGATTCTACCGCTGGTCTAGATACCCATCATATTGTCAAAGGTACTTCGGTTTTGTTGTTTCCGTAACCTAACGCAGAATTATTAGAGTCCATTGGCTGTACGAGTGCTTTACTCTATGCGTTCTCATGTAGGTAGACCTTTGTATAATTTATAAATGTATATATGTGGGCCTATAATTTTTTTGCTAACATAAATAGAGCTGCAAAGAAGCATTATCTAGCATACTTGAATCGTGGTCTTCAGACTACGAGGCTTGATTATGTAAGACATGACAAAGGAGCTTCGACTTGCACATGACCTGAAACGCATACCCTGTATTGTATTTGTTTGTCGTATTGACACGAGAAGGACCGGGTCAAGTGTCAGGCATTCCTTGTATACATATACCACGAGATATACGTTAATCATAAATTAATCATGCGAGCCGCATTCATCAGGTGCTAAGCGATCTAAATAATGAAGGTACCCCTGATTTCTTATGATGTAGCCGGCCAAGTTAAAATGAAATGGATGAATCATGTCAAAATTTAAAACAAGTTTTTTAAGTCACAGCTTAAGTCAACAAACATTATTAAATGATATGATTGCAATTTATTAGCTTCGGAGGATAATTATTAACTGTGGCATAAGATAGGACGTTACGCAATTGTGCCTCAGACTGTACTAGCCCATGCCTGCACTGGACATTTTACTTTTTTGTACTAGAATATCGATAATCATATCATTTATTTACTGGCAAATTATGATTGTATGGACCGGTACGCTTGCTAAATAATTATAAGGGACTCGAAATGCTGTCGTATGTAACAATCACAACATATGATGTATTAAACCGTGACACGCTTCTAACCAAGATTAAGTATATGTAGTACCTTGTTCAACAATCCCATTATCTTACTGAAGTATTGCTAGTGACTCGCCGCATACCAAAATAAATTTTTGATGGATGGATAGATATCATACATTACTTAACATGTATCGGATCAATATATGGCGGCCAGTTTGTCGCCTTGTAACATGGCAGCAGTATGTGCTCACTTTGCTGATAGTATCAAGAACGCTGTATGGTGACGCACATTCCTTCATGAGTGACAATCCCAATCTTAAATTATACCGTTTGCAGTATTTGCTGTTGCCCGGACCATGCAACCCTACGCAATACCTAGCCTGCATATACGTCTCATATGTACCAGAGTTTGCGCTTTCCTGATAAGCTATCATGCACAACTTTAAATTGTTAATTGATGCAAGGATATTATATATCGAAGTTCGTCAATTTTTTATAGTGAAGAACTTATGTACTGTAAGTGCAATGTTAGAGCTAAAAATCAATGTACCAATTATGTGATTTTGTAATCTAGGACATCTTAGTGGTACAGCCATGTTTTGGGCACGTGTTTGTTTGACAAAACCACTTCTATATATGCTTGATTATATGGAGTACGTTAGCTGGGAGCTGACGCGTGTCGACCACCCGGAATACTGACACTTGCCAACCTCATTCCAATAGCAAGTAAGTTTTTCATCGTTATGACTTTGATGAAATCTCATAGCCTTGACAAGATTATTAAATACATGTATACCTTTGGATCAACTAAAGAGACGTATATAGTTACGACGTGTACAATATTAGTATTTTAGATGCCCATTTGTAAGCGTATACTTTGAATATTCTTGTGCTGTTAGTTGACGATATCGTTCAATATCGTTTCGATAAATATTGAATACCACTGAGCAATTTATTACGATTAAAACATGTTGAAAGTAAAATGTAAGAACCTTCGTTCTTCAGACTTGTCGACTCGTTAAGTTATTTTTATTTAATTATATATGTGGATATACAGAATTCCGTCACTCTTTTTCATGAGCGTTCATTAGCACATGTGTTATGAAGTCAACTGTTTGTCAATAGACAGGTGCGAGATCGGGATGACTCGTAAAAATTTAAATCTCAATTTACTATTCCCATTGCCTCTATCCGTCTTCATCTCCCCCGTTACGAATGAAGATTACTTCCGTCGTGTAAAGACCACTTTAAAGCCACGAAAACAGAAAATAAAAGCCTAAAATTATCTTTAAACGGAACCTACCAAGAGCATCTGCTCGCCGAGCAAACAGCGGTGGTATACAAAAATTTCTCGGTCCTTGAATTTGAGCGTCACGACGTATTCGAAGAAATATTTTGATATTTGAGGGTCATTGCAGTACGAATGCATTAAGCCGCAGAAATTGTTATACCTGTAGGATCCGATCCATACCTGTTCATTAACAAAATGTATTAAGCCACATGTTTTCGCCTTACGCGGCATGCAGCCAAAACCGCTTGATGTAAAGGTGTCAAAGCTTGGCTTAAAGAAATCTATTTTATATCTTAAACACATCGACCACCAGAATCGATGATAGAGAAACTTAACAAGATAGCATAATCAGAACTAATTTCTCCAACAAACACGTAATGTGAATCACCATTTTGTCGATACAATCACGACTCTTCATTGGCTACCGAGTGACCGACTATCGAACCGAATATGTTCTTATAAAAATGAAAACTTCCTTACTTAGCTCAATCGTCTCCAAGGCGGTTTGCCCACCTTTCGGTGTACTTCAATCAAAATTGAACATATCATTAAATTAAGACCAAATAGGTCGACAATTTCGAAATTCTGTACTTTATCGCATCGATACGTGGTGGTAATAGGTATAGAATACCCTGATCGAATCTATACCGCCTTGTTCAATGGGAATGTAAGAATTCGTTGCACTTGCCTAATTGAGCTGTCTTTTGCTATTGTATTTGAGCGAACAAGGGTTTATGGCGCCCGATCCCAGTCAAGAGAATGTACATAGTGCGATTGACGAGCCTGGTCAAACAAGCCAAGGACAAACGTGAGGGGGTGAGACGGTTTTCTTGAACGTCGTTCAGATAAAAATATCTATCCGGACAGAAGTCTATATATATATACATATTAAACAACTGTCCAATGTTGATCAAGTGACCAAATTATTTTATTGCATTTCAGTATGTTGATGCCATGTTTCTGACGTATGTAAACATCTTCCACTTGTACAGAATGGCTTAATTTGAGCTATCGTCCGTACGAATCAGGATCTCAGATCACGGATCATATATTTCAGGTCGAGGATCGAGATTTGCAGATCACGGACTGCAGAACGCGGATCACAAATCGCGACGTGTGGTAAATACATATGGTCGATTTTTATTGTCTCGACCGTAAATCGCAATTATCGATCGGTACTTTACTGCAGATCGCTATGTGGGATTGAGCTGAGGCATAACACGGTTATCCAACTATCTCGATGATTATTCCACATTGAATTTTCATCTGCTGCCATTCCGCCACCCTTGACATACATCCTCAAATCGTACCCGTTTTTAATGAAAGACCGATTATTGTGTGATCTGAACATAACCTACCGGCTCCAGTTTTTATCATTCAGAATGTTGTAGATCGCAAGTAACGAAACGCTATAGCGCTTGGGTTGCATATCAACTCGCATAATGGCCACAATCACGCATCACCTCGAAGTGGATTAATCTATTCCAGCATACGCTTCATGCAAATGCAACGGCCGCGATATGGCGGATGGAACACTGTGTAAGAATCAATGTCGATTATAAATTAGCTGGATGTGCTATCCGTTCTTCTATCTATAATGTTATGAACACTTTGGTACACGATAATGAAGTAGCTGACCATATGATTTATCTTCTGTCGGAAGCGACTCTTGATCTCGTTCATATATTACATGATATGATCTTAAAAATAAGTATGTATGAAATGATTAGAGTAAGAAAAATCCTTAGATAATAATAAAAAGGGGATCAGATGGTAGCGAAAGTGTCCAATGAAATGTATTGTGTGAGTTCATCTCGATGAATTTGGTAATCATCTACCGCTCCAACCAGCCAGTGTCAGTTTAAATTATCGTACAATTATCCCAAGGGTCTATGAACGATGTGTTGCGCACTAGCCTCAATAATATAACCCAGGTCCCTGTTTCAGCAAGTAAGACCTATCATAGAAGCACGACTCCCAAAAAACGATATTTCGGGCTCTCCGGACCGGTAAGAGCCCATAATATTTGCCATATACTTCGTCGCGTGGGTCGATAGCCACGACCGGGAAGAGTTGAGTTTACCTAAGTCGAAGTGCATGGTAATAGGTAGTAAGAAACAATAAATGTACCGGCGATGCAAGGTAACAGAAGAGATGTGTTGAGTTGTATGACTCGAGAAATTAGATCATCGTAAAGCTCACTAAAGAAATAACCTCTCGTAAAATAATGCATTTAACGCCACATGACCAGTCAGTATAACAGTGTCAACACCTCACAACATGTCTGAACGATTGACGTCAGTACTTTGAAAAGGCAAAGTCACAGTGTCGAAAGATTGGCTGGTGATTCCGCTGATCTGTGACAATATTTGTCATCCACGCGTAATCCTTTGCCACCATAGGGCATATAATCGAAGACAAAACATAGAAGCTCATCAACGTTATTCTTAAAATGTGAAGATCATTTCGGATCTCCCAAGATAACAAATCATTGTGACTCACCTTATGTGAAAATCAATCTGGCGTCATGTCAATTTCGTTAAGATATTAGCAGCGGCATGGTCTTCTGAGCTGAACTTCGATAGTGTACATCTGATCCTATGGACTTTCCGATTTTTTGATATAGCGGACTTCTGTACAGTCAGATTTAATTCACGTGGTTTATCAAGACACTTGTCATACACACTGCACAAATAGATTACAAACTGGCGAACGCAATACTTAGCAAAATAGATACCAGATTTGGGCAGCCGTCAATAAATAGCAGTCCGAACGGTGAAATGAAATTTAAGTACAAAGCTCTAAATTTATCATGTTTAAGGTTTTTACAACCTTGATTCTACAATATAACTTTGTATGCAATTCCAAGTAACACGATAGAATATGCGCGCACGAAGTAATTTTAATCGAATACATAGAAATCAAACTCTTTTAGCGACAATGCGGAGGCAAGGTCAATTTCTTTCAGCATATTGCTGCATAGACATCCGTTAAATATGCACGAAAGATCTATTGGAGCTGACCTACCGGCGGCTATTAAGACTCTTTTCTACAACCTTAGATATAGATATATTTATACGTCAAGGTGTTCGACCAGGTAATTATGTTAACCTTCTTTGTAGAAGACCGCTGACGTCTGGGACCCGTGCTTTGTTACCACGCTGTCTGAAAATGAAGAGTGCTTTACGATGATGTTACTTATGTTTCATGATTGCATCAAAATGTTTTCAATGAATACTGATTTTTAGCACGTGCACAGTTTTGTTAAGTATGAATACCAACTGCCCTTGCAAAGGAAAATATACAATTGATTTAATAAGAAAAATTGAGGTGATGCTGTGTTTCGGCCAGCTTTTAGAGCCCATATCCATAGCGTGTTGTATAAATGCAGTTGCAACTGTAATACGATATGAGTACATCCATGGCTAGATAATTAAACCATATGTTCGCCACATATATAAATCAGCGTCGCTTCAGCCACCAATGCTGCGTTTCATTTTTTACTATATAAGAGCTTCGAACACCATATTATACATATACGCAAAATTTGTTCTACTTATTAAAAATATGAAAAATAACTAGTTTGCATTATAATTGCATAAGACACTTGCTATTTTATTTTATTTTGATCGCTTAAGCAACAACCTTGTAAAGGCATTTTTTTGTTAGCATTTTGTGCTGCTAATTCTTTCAATCAGAGAAGTTTCTTAATGCAAAAATATACGATCACTGAGCAAAGTAGACTCGTTAAGTCGTGTTCTTTGTATGAACGAAGTAGCTTGTTGAGCTAAAAGTCTTCCTCTGTCAAAGGAGCTTTTAGTGCCCCGCTACATATTTGCTGGCTGCAATTCGATGAGGTAGGTTTTTGCGCGTTCACCGTAATTTTGAATCAGCACATCACACTATCTTATCATTCCAATTATTATCGCAGCAATTTTTGTCGATGGATGTAATTTGTTGTACTACGTATGTTTCGATCTTAGTGAGCAGATTATTAGCAGATTGTGTATGTACGACAGCGGTGATCATGTATTATAGATAGTCGCGTGAAGACTGCGGTCTTGGCGGCTCAAGATCCGATATTACACGCGTTTATACTGTGCATCTGTTCCACATAGTAGTACGGGCGAGATACCTGTACCACCAGCTGTCATAGCGGATCGTAAGCGGAAAAAGTCGGCGTTTAACAAAAACTTGTATTGTTTTGGCAAAAAGCTGTAGATACACGCATGTAGGAGGCACAGGTATGATTGCACGCCAATAAAGCAAAAGGTGACTGCGAAGCTGTGCATCAGAAGATTTCTACTGAAAGGTAAGTAGACTGCTAATCATCACGGTTGTTGCATGGAATAACCGTGTGCGAAATCGAAACAGGCAAATTTTCAGTCTGGAAAGGCTGTGGATATAAAGGTGCAGAAAGACCAAGACACGGTACTCACCCTGACAAGACGCCTTACGAGGCTACGTAGCGGATATTTCGAACGTACCTTGCACTATTGGACCACGGCATATGCAGGCGTAGCAGAATAAGATTATAGGTTCGCGGATCTTGGTGAAGCTGCTAATTATAATGCCACCTAACTTGTGCAGAAGAAAGTCAACAAGAAAATTTAATAACGGCATGGACATGAAAACGCTGTAAACAGATAAACGACCGGTACGTTTCTTTAAGAAGGAATACAAATAAATGTATTTGATAACTTACAAGCGCTGTAACGGCTTTTATACGTATTCAGCATGGATATGCGATGTTTGACTCATTACATCTGTGTTGAGCAAAAGCGATACGCAATCGCAAGCGTATGTTTTACAAAGGCTAAAGCTGGAAAAATGCAAAAAGTTAGGTGTAGGACTTCTGTGCTATTAAATTACGATGGAGCTGCTTCTCCGTCTTAATGATGCGCTAACAAATGTGCAGCAACTTTAAGCTATGTACAGCTGAGGAACGTTAAAAGGCAACAGGTACTTCATCCGTTTTTCGAGGTTGTTCGACGTAAGGAAGTAAGATACCCTACTCTAGCATTATAAAATGAAAAATTATCTGAAGTGTGTGGATACCATGACAGGATAATGATTATTTGCTGGTGGACGGCATTTTAAATTTTCACGTTTTTATATTCACACACTACAAGTTTTCACCCAGAAGAGACTGTATAATATGTGTTGTGCAAAAATAGACTGGAATAGTCAAGGTATTGTACAAACTCGCAGTTATTTAAATTGCGGCTGAACGAAGGCAGTGTGGTCATTAAAATCATTTATACGCTATGTTATTATAATCGAGAGAGCATACAGTTGACCTTCAAAATTTCTCTCTTTCACCGCGTTGATACACTCATGCGCGGCGATCACACCATTTTTTGCACTACGTTCGTTATTATCATCCGAATTACTATTGCAACAATGTAGCAAGTGCTCTGGTGATTACAAATTTTGAGTCGTGTATCTGACATCAAATAAAAGTGTTGAAGCTATCCATCATTACCTACGGGAGCTGTTCGACTATAAAGTTCACGTGTGTTTTGTATGGGTGATGATATATAAAATCGAAGCTATCAACTAGGCTTCAGGGGGTCAATACTAGCTGGTTTAATATAATCAATTAAGACTATTTGATCTCTACAAGTAATTTTGAATCATCGTCGACCATTACGTGGCGGTGTGAAGGTCCTCAACACATGGGCTTGCATGCGTCGCTACCGATTATCGTGAATGCTATTTGCATGACGATCAAGCAACGTCTTATTTTTGTACAAGTATCCGTCATGCACAAACTCAATTGTCAAAAAATTTCGTGACATCGTTCAGTACGCTGTTGTAACACATAAGCTTTTTGGCCAGTGAGAGTACGCTATTGGGGCAATGGTGTAATTGTAGTTTGCTCATACATCACTTCTTCATTGTGCCTCAATATGCTTCTGCGATTTTGACAAAAGCCCGAGACAACACGTAGGAAGACGCATCAATGTTTATACTCGTTGTACCCATGGAGGCAGCCGATACACTAACCAATGCTTTGTGGTATTCTTATCTCGTTCTGCGGCTGCATCTTTTCGTTATATCTAGTGACGATGCACACGCTGTAATTTATACGCAAAACCTTTCGGCCAGTACTACATGCGACCTTTTCAAAATCCAACAACAGACAGGATCACAAAGCAATGTAACCCTATCGATTATATTGTGGCATATTCGGCCATTTGATCCATTTTGACCGACCTTTCTCCGTTGCCATCGCTCGCGTTCACGAACTTTAAGTGCTTCGGTCGACAAATGTGGCCTTTCGTAGCGCGCGGTCAGAGAGCAGGTATCCTTTAAGCCATTCAACCCTTCTTTAATGCAGCACTGGCACTTCTTCACTATGAGTGCGCTGCCGATAATCGCACGGCGTGAGGGTAAACATAAGCTCCGGTTGAAGAGAGCAAGACAGTTGTATTGGTCTCCTATGGAAATCAGTGGAGCATGGCTCACGAGGAGCTCGGTCTCAACACACTGTGATCAATTATGACAGCTCATACTTAGGCGTCTAAACCCAGAGTCTGCCGCTCCATTTCGACACATCAGAAATGAGACCCAATGGATATGCATCCAAATCATGGAGCGAATGCTAGCAAATGCAATGCCGCACATTTGTTGCCCGACGCTATCTCCTGTGTTTCTTCCGCACCAAGTGTGATAACCTGTCACCCATTCGCTCGAATCCAGTTGCCTTTTTTGCTAGTTGGAAAGTATCTGAACCCATTGAGTGAATAGGTACACGAGCGACAATATACTTTCCAAACAACTCAGAACAATGTCATACTAACTGCCTGTGCGTGCACCTGAGATCTGGAGCTACTGCCAATCAAGATCGTTCATCTTGTAGCTACGGATCGATGACAAGCAGAAGATCTGCTCATTCAATCCTTTACCAAGTCATACTCAAGATGCCTGGATCCGTCTTTGCTTCCATTGCTGCAGTCGCAGCGCTCACCGCCGGAAGCACGCAGGGCGAGACAACCGCCCACCTTCACGTGCGGATTCACACCACGGTGTCGTGTCCAAGCGGCCAGGAGAGCATTGGCGTTGTCGGCTGGACCTCCGATGGGTGCGTTGCCTCCGGTAGCGTTTGCGTGGCCAACGTGAAGGGCGCGTGCCCCGAAGGCGCTCATTGCACAATGCTGGACACTGGCGTTTACGGCTGTATGGATGGCGCAGGAGACCCTGCGAATCAGACGAGCTGCCGTGGCAATGAGCAGAGTATTGGGGTCGTCGGCTGGGACCATGATGGATGCATCTCTTCGAGCAACGTTTGTGTTGCCCAGGCGAGCCATGGAGACTGTCCAGCTGAAACTTCGTGCCAAAAGCTGGACACGGGTGTGTACGGCTGTGTGGCAGGTCCCACGAAGCACCACCACCATCACAAGTCGCACGAGATTGTGGAGTCCACGTGTCCGAGTGGACAGGAGAGCATCGCTGTTGAAGGATGGTCGGCGGATGGCTGCGTTGCCTCTGGAAATGTGTGCGTCGCCAACAACAACGGTATGTGCCCCGAGGGCGCCCACTGTACGTGGCTTGACACGGGTGTATTCGGCTGCAAGGAAGGCGCTGAAACTGCTGGTGATAAGGCGAGCTGTAGCGGCAATGAGCAGAGTATCGGAGTTGTCGGCTGGGACCACAATGGCTGCATTTCTTCGAACAATGCTTGCGTTGCCCAGGTGAGCAACGGGGACTGCCCTGTGGGCGCTTACTGCTCGCTACTTGACACGGGTGTGTACGGCTGCATTGCTAGCTCCAAACACTAAGTACAATGGATAATAGGGTCAGCTCGCAAATCCTGGACTGACTAGAATCCTCGAGCTGATTTTATTGTGCTCTCGTCGCAAAGTTCATATCTTGTCAATAAGAACAAAGTCGATTGTGTGCTCGTGTTGTTGACGTAGCATGTCGCTTACTAATGGAGACTTTATTTGCTCTGATCTGTTGTTTCCTTTTTTAAGATTTTGTGCTTTTCGATCGCTACGTCTGAAGGACATCGGTCTGTATTTGCCGACGTTGTAGCGAGCATTGGCCACAATTCGAATGCGTTGATTGTGTAAGCTACGCTGCTTGTTTTCGTACAAAAATCGAGATTTGTACGCGAAATTCCTTCGTTGATCAATGTCCAGTGCAAGGCAAAAAGCAGGACAAAATTATTTGTATTGCTAAGGTGGTACCAGTTATACGTCATTGACGAAATAAAGTCAATGGGCCATTCAATTCAGTCACGCTTGTATCGAATTTTGTTTCTGCGGCTATAAAAAGCTCCTATCAAGAGTTTGTTTAAGGACTTTCGATAGACTGTTGAAGTCGTTGCCACCATTGCCTTGCACTACATAAGATAAATGTCTGTAAAATTAATGGCAAAGGCAAAAGTCGCTGGCGCACACATCGCGCAGCTCAGCATAATAAACTTCGATAGCCTTTTCGAATACGTACAGCTTTTTTATTTATTTGTAGTATTTAATGACCAATTTACAGTAAGACTAGCTCATGATGTATGCATGTGGCTGCACAGATGTGTCCGTCGGGTTGATAAGTGCTTCTTGATCTGTGTCTTCTTTGATGGCGAACTAATGCCGGATCGTTTAGGCATTCAATTGTGATAGAACAAAGCAACCATTAATCATACTACCCGAAAGTTGTTTAGGTAGATACGAAATGAGTCTAGTATCTTCGTCCATTCATACACGGGTCGTACTTTGAGACATAAGAGCTATTGACACATCCCACGAAATTATACTCGGACTGTACAAATCGAGTATGCTGAACAATTGCACCGGTAACTTTTATATATACAGAGGCTAAGCATAATATGCGCACATCAACCATGTCTTTGCATTGAGAACATATTGCTTATAAAGATAAGCGTCGTGTTTGCAGCTAAATACAAGTCAGGTGAAGAGAAGGTCCGATAACGGAAGTAGCGCAGTGTATCTTAAGTATTTCGATCTATGTCGTACTTAGCTATTCTAAATTAAAAAGAAGACATAGCTATTCTATCAGCTGCAGTATAATTCGACATTTGTCCGATTACAAGCCATTACGTTCACGGTATTGCGCTTCAGATTTAAATTATGCATTGCGCTTTCCAGTTAAGCACCGCAAAGCGCATGCTGTGAAGTTCTATACGTATCTGAAATAGTATCAAATTTACGCTGCAATCGACGA
Source organism: Hyaloperonospora brassicae (assembly GCA_947650285.1). Classification (NCBI taxonomy): domain Eukaryota; phylum Oomycota; class Peronosporomycetes; order Peronosporales; family Peronosporaceae; genus Hyaloperonospora; species Hyaloperonospora brassicae. Next base: position 24,712 of record CANTFL010000911.1, on the reverse strand, counting down.
CAACACGAGTAAGCCGTGTCGTACGATTCGTCGCATTCACCACTAAATATAGGTCATAGAGCGAATGACCAGATGACACCTTCACACCATAGCCGTATGTACGAACTGCATGACTCAATATCATCGCTAATTTATCGATATTTGGCGCTAACTTAGTGCAAGTTATATGAATGTCCGAGTAAGCTGTGGGATGGTCTATATGGTTGCAAATTTTTTTGCTTGAAATGGTTTTTGTATATCACATTGATTGGTAAATTGAGGTACACAGCTACAGATAGTTGATTACACGCGTGGAACGTGGACGCACGCCAATTCAATTAAATGGAAACAACACGTTGTACAATAAATAGTTGCAGAATACGCTACACTACGATCAATTTGTTGATGTCATGTCGAATGATGTTCTTGTTCACAGGCCGTCTATTTTTTGCATTGATGTAATCGTTAGCCTAACCACAATGAACCGCTCACTACAAAAACACTGGTCATCCACGCAAACTGATGCTACAAAGCCAGGCACGCGATAAGCAACATATCCACGAATGATCGACGATCTGCGAGAGCCCGAGCCCGAGAAGGCTATAGTGTTTTTGCAGGCCGTTACACTAAAAAGCGTGATAGTTTCAAAAGAGATTACGACATGTTATGTTTAAACCTATGTATATCCTTTATATGAAATGAAGGGTCAAAACGCGCATGTTTAAAAAATCAACTTGTTATAAAACCACAAAGAACAAGGTGATAGTCGATTTCGATGATATTCGATCAACATCATTTGCAAACAAGCTTCAATTGAGGTTGTTGTCGAGTCTAGAGAGCATGTTAATCATTTCGTCACGTATTATGTATAATTTAATGATTTAAATTACATGACATCATATACGACCCATATTTTGTTCCTCTTTTCCATTTGCTGTGCCGAATACCACTTTCTAGCTTGCTCCTCAACGACAGGCTTTTGACATCACACTGCGAATATTCTTCGTAGGTGATGGACACAAATATCAATTAAAAAACCTGGTATCTAACCATTCATTTGCTTCGATACATTATCACGATGTCGTTATAAAGGCCAACCGATCAAGTCCCAACTTGTAAATGATACACTATGCGACCAAGTATCGTAAATAATCATACAATGTTGTATTTTATCATCTTCTTTTTCGTTGCTAATGGTTTACTTACCGAGCTTATTATGTATCGACAATTGATGATTATAATAACATGTAACAAAATCACTGTACCATTTTTTACAGCCCATTACTGGTCACAAATTTTCCACGACTTCCGTATTCATCGTCAATACCGGCAGATAAATCTGTCGCCTTTCATCCTATTGAAATTTTTTTTGAGATGATTCTATGCCTACCTTGGCATGCACCTTAATCTTGCATGCCGCACACTAGGTCTCACGAAACCAGTCTCCACCGGCAAATTCAATACCCAAACTGTGTATCTGGACACCTCGCTTATGCTGCGACTGTATGAGCTTACCTTTACAGTGTAGGAAGTACCCTCGGAGCTTCACGAACACGTGCATGCAGAAGGAGTGACTAGATAAACGCACGCGTTAATTTGAGGTAAAAATAATTATGGTTGATGTAGTTCTCGTACCAGTAAACTAAATTATACTTTTCTTGACTGTCTTTGAACACATACACAAACTAAATCTATCTGCTAGATGCCCATTGCGCAGGTCCATATTATCGGGTCCAATCTGCTAAATGGCTCACTCCAATCCCGTCAGCAGAAGCCACTTAATGTCACCTTCGTTTTGTGTTCGAGAATACTGTCTGCAAAAATGATGTATGCATAATATCACAATTGTCAATATCACGTGCCGGAGTCTCTTCATTACAACCTCCGTATTTACTATGTATCGTACTACTGCAAGAAACATTTACTCTTTTTATTAACTGAAGTCCCCATACCTTGCTTGCTTTAAACTCCGCTCATTCGGATACGGACGTGCCCATGTGACCGGATTCAGAAAACGCATAAATCGACAGAACAAGTGCGATATAGCCTTACAACATTCAACACGTCATCCTTCCGGGCCAGTTCCATATATATTGCAAACGTCAAGTCACCTAAACGACATCAGCTGTCACTAGCTCTCAATCGTAGCTTTACTCAAACGAAAAATCGAAACTGTACATCGCATAAATGGTTGCAAAAAATATTGTGCGGCACACTAATGTCGAGAAGCCAACCTTGGAGTCAAATTCATTCACACTGAACACCGGATACCTGCTAGGCATCCTTATCTTGTCCGACGATCACGACACCATGCTTTCGTGTCCCTTGCTTTGGACTTATCATAATAGTAGAAAATTACTCATTTTATTTTAAAGTTTCGGGAATCGTGCTCTAGAACTTCTTACATCTTTAGAAGAGCGCTTGACTCTGCCTTTGTATTGTTTATGTGATTCATATTGATGTCTTGAGGCTTATTATGCTTGCACTGGCCATAGTGTACGCAATCGAACTGACAAACGTGTAGTTACATGCACGTCTACTTTATTGACAGTAAAAGCTATTGACGATAAAATGATGATGGTTCGACGAATAGAGAAATATGATGCACTAAGTTCGACTATTAGCCTTCTGATATCATCTGCCGTGAACCTACTTTAGTCCTAATGAATTACAAGTATGTATGCTAACTATCTTTCCTTTGCGCACTTTTGTCGCTGCAAGATGGCATTGTGGGTGAGTGGTAGACTAAATACATTTCTACCAGACCGTGCGCAGTATGCTGTCATTTTCTCTCATATATCAACAATCACTGCAAGTATCGGATTTACCCTCTGGGACATATTTGATCGATAATCCCCATTAGATACCATCCATCTAAACATTCAAAGCTTATGCCAATGTCATGTAATACGGTCTCATCAGATTATTTCGATTTATGGTACAGTCATATCCACGGATAACTCATAGTCTTCTTAGTGGCAAATGTTATGAGATAGTCGAGTTATGAGTTACGTGAATTTCTGATTTTTGTGTGTAATGATAAAATATAAATTTCTGTATATTATTCTTAAGCGATTTCCCCCTTTTTAATCACATCGAAATACTGTCCCAAGGACGCCTCATCATTGCACAAGTACTCGAGACATGCCAGCACAAGGCCAAGAATCCGAAAATGAGCCAGAGTGTCTCGGCAAATTGGAATTCCAGCAAGCTCGGTGCTCACCTCACTTAGTCTGACATCTCTCTTAAACTCAAGAAGCTCACAGATCCGGAATTTATGAACGATACCAAAGTTTCCGCCAAAACCCTCGCTTCGCTCAGAATACCAAACTGGAGAAAGCTTTTTCGAACACGAATCGTTCACTTCCAGACAATAAATATCGCCTTTAAATGGAGTAATCATCAAGGCCAAGGCTCAATTTGTTTTCTGAACGACTTGGCCTATATGAGAGAACCATCAAGATTTCACAGTGGATTAATGCAACGCTTCCAGAAGCGAAAAAAGCACCGCAGCATCCGGATATCACGGAGAAAGTGGTTCAGAAAATCGAGGAAGCCATGGATGCAGCGTTGCCCGTACTTCGGGCTTTAATTGCTCGCTACGAGCCCCAAGATATTTTTAACATGGATGAAACTGGTATGTCTCGATTTGATAAACCTGAATTTAGTATAATGTTGAACATTTATGTTGTCAACTTAGGCCTATTCTACAACATGGTTCCAAAGAAGACAGTTGCGCAGCAAGAAATTGAGGGTTTCACGAAATAGAAGGTCGGCCCTAATACAATACTTATAACAATCTTTAAAGCTTGTAAATTTCAGTTCAATGACAGTTTTCCTTTTGATTCAGGCACGGATCTCTATCGCCTTCACGGCTAATGCGGACAATATTGAAAAAATCAAGCCTTTTTCATTGGAAAAGCAAAAAGAACCTCGCTGTTTTAAGCGCAAGCCCGGAGAGCAGATCGTATTCTACTCCAGGAAGAACAACGAGGCCTGGATGGCTAATGATCTGATTCAGGAGTTGGTGAAGAAATTCGACACCGACAAGAAGGTAAGTACGCTATATTTTTGTAATTCCATCGAAATTTACCAGGACACTATAATACTATTTTAACCTAGCAGTATCATTCCCAGGTCCGCAAGAGGAAGGTCTTGCTTTTGCTAGATAATTTATCATCTTATGCTACTCAATCGTCTGGGGATGAAGAATGTTCACGTGCAATTCCTACCTTCCAACTGTACCGCAAAAATTCAGCCCATAGATGCTTAAATCATCGCTGCTTTTTAGCGCCACTACAGGTGCCTCCATCTTTGAATACTGTGGACCGCGAAGAACGCGGCGAAGTCAACACCTGCAAGGTCGACCAGTAGATCGTCCTGAAAGGGAGTGTGTGTGGAAGCGTAAGAGGAGATTTCAGCTGCAACTGTGCAAACCGTTTTAGCCACACTGTACTATTTGTATCCTCGCCTTTGACTTCTCTGGCTGATCAGGAGGAGCATAAGATGAAGCGCTAGTTGCAGGATGTCATCAATATTCTTCCTCTCAGAAGACCTATGGCCATTTCCAAAGTGATAAATCTAGTGGAGGAAGATGAAGTAGCGCACGCGGAGTTGAGTGACAGTGAGATTATCCTGATATCAGGGGGCTGAAGAGGTGGAGGAACAGGAGGAGGAGCAAGCCAATATGGTGGAGACTAGCAAGGAAGAAAATCTCAAGTACCAAGCTGTCACTTCTTCCATCCTTGATTCGTCGACCCGGCTGATAGGGTTCTGTCAGAACGATGTGTATCGGTGTACCAAGCTCCGCTCTTTTCAGTACCGTTAGTGCTGACTATGTTTCAGTATTGGAAACACGGAGCAGTCTAGTTGAGCAGATTAGCCTCAACGGTGGGTTGAAGTGTAGGCTATATGAGAAGGGTTTTTTTCCGAAAGGTTTTTCGTCTCAATCCCAGTTCTTTCTCAAGGACACATAGCGTTCTTGTGTTGTATTGTCTCTGACTCTGGACTGTTTACCAGCTTGATTCGCTGTCGTGAAGTGCTCAGTATTCCGTAGGCGTATTTATGAGCTTCAGATGTCCATCCGTGTGGATACCACCACCCAGAGCACCATCGATGCTTGGCTTTACCAGATAAGTTTACTCCGACACTTCGTCTTCTTCAAGTACGTATAATTCATACATGAATATGATCTTCTTTGCTAAAAAGTATTCTTGCATGATTTTTGCCCCCGGAAAACTAATTAAAGTCCAATAGTTATGAGTTACGAGTTATGAGTTAGCGACCACAGAACGAGCATATTGGAATTCAATTTGTATGAGTTATATAAAGTTATGAGTTATGTGAGGATATGAGCTATCCGAGGAATGACTGTATATAAATATTCGTAGCGCTCGTCATAATTATGATAATCCGATCGCATTCATCTGACAGACTTTTAAGCTGGACAAGAAGCTGCCTGTGTCGCAAACGTCTTCAGCAATTGCGACCAGAGTCGCAAACAACGCATCGATTTATCGATATTCTACCGAGGTTTTCCGTCAGCATCTTTTGCTCACGCAAATGTCGAACAAATTGGTCCGATATTTATATGTGCTTCCACGAAGAAAGTCGATATTTTGTATCTTACAAGCTTCTGCAGTCGTCGATGCAATTCACTGTATTGATACGAGATCTGTGTTGACCATCGTGTACACATTGGGGAAGGTCAATGCATCGTTAGCTTGTCATATTGAAGTGCGAGCGTTATCTTCGCTTGCAGCCTCCGTTGGTTCGACAATTCTGTAGTAGTGCCTCCTTGTTGAGCTTCGCGCAAGCGTAATACTATACCACGAAGATCCATCGTTTTAAAACATTGCTGGCCCCTGTAGTTGTTGGGATGACCATTTGTTGAGAGAATCATCAATATCGAGGAAGCTCATGGATTTTGTTTGGTGATCGAAGTACTGATCGTGAACTTCGTGTGCTACCTGGACAACATACCTAGGCGTTTTCTGTAGACCCTTTGGTGCTCAGCCACATTTTTGTTGCTTGTAGTGCGAACCTGTCGATTGCACGACAAAGCCGGTTTTTTCACTCCCACGGGTCAGTGTCTTTTCTCAATTTGTAATTATGCATAACAGCGACAACGAGCAAGCGACGAAGACCTCATAAATTGTGTGCTGGCTCCCTCATCATGGGTGAAAAGGTCTTTATGGTGAAGCTCAGGTTACGAAAAGGCTTCGTGAGCTGCGTGCGCCTCGAGATGCAGCGCGACACGCGAATGAGAGGGGCAATGGCAAGATACCTTGGTGTGTGAGGCGTGTCCCTCGCACGTCAAGATGTCTTCCCACTATCCTTTGAAAGCAACTTTTTGCTATTCTACACCCGCCTTATAATCACCGGCCCCTTTGTCGAGCTCAGAATCGGGCGCACGAAGAGAACTCGACTAGAATGTGTCGCTGTCTGTTTTACCCATTACGTGGGCGAGGATGGCCCCTCGGGGCCTGAACGAAGTGGGTACCGGCCATTAAGTCGACCACTGAGCCTTGCACGCACTCAGACCCTGCCTACCGATCACACGTGCCGTTTACGGAGTATCCCCACTCCCGCGAAAAGCTTGGCGTCTCGAGACTGCAGAATAGCCGGCGAAAAGGAGAACGACGCGGTCGCTGTGGAAGGCACAAATGCATTCGAATCAGGCATCTCGGAGTGTTTTCAACACACTAACGATGGTCTGGCCCCTCTCTCTAAAAGTAAAACGCTCATCCGCATCGTAGGGTTGTGTCATTGTCATGGGAATACACACCAAGCACATGTCGTGTGGCTTTGCGCTGCGCATAGCACGAGCATTGCTGCATTGTGATCGTTTGACTGGACTTGACTAACGGCCGCATGAAAGGGATAGACGAATGCAGCCTTCGTCGATTAGACCATGGTACGACTCGATGCCGTCGACCGTCCAGAGTTGCACTGGTGTCGCTTTTTCTGTCCCTGTGAATCACTGAATGATCAGACATGTCTGCCTTCATTGGGAGCCAGTCGGTGATAGTGCCGGTCACAGTGCAAAGCGTACGTCTTTTTTCTAGAACAAAACCTGATGCCTGACTATCGCAGTGATGTCGTCGAGTGCCCGATGGTACCGCCTTTGTTAAGTAATGCATGTAAGAAATTGGTGTGTGCCGTAAGGGGGTCACTTCCACTATCGCCGCGAGTCGACTTATCACCTTGCCAGTGTAACCGCTCTTCGTCACCAAAGTACACGCTTATCACCCGAATCGCTCAAGTGCAAATAAGCTAACTTTTCTACTGATCGTTTCGCGTAGAAATCTGACTTCGTTGACACGATGAGCTTCGTGTTGATGGAAGAGATCAACGATTATCAGTCGTTCAAGCAAAATGCTTTGGCCATGATCGACGACGATTGCCACAGCGCTTCCACTGTATCGGACTTTTGCGACGAAATTTGCGTTTCAAGTCTTTTTGTGGATCTCAATCGCGGTTGCTGCGATCAGAATCACACTCAGAATCGTCGATGCCATCAGCGGCAAAACGAGGAGCACCAGCAGTCGCAAATGCAGATGCAACGGCTACAAAGGCACTTTTCCAACATGGGGAACGTTGACGGCAGTAGTGCAATCAGTGAAGCAAAAGGTGGTGCGAGAGAGCCATCTAGTGTCACCATAAAGATGCTACAGCCGCAAAAGAAGGTAGAACCGCTCAAGCCGTCGCTTACGAAGATGCTTGCAATGGAGAACAGGTGGTCTGCTACGTCTATGCAGTCCACTGTCGAGGTAAGGCGATGCATGGGTCCCTTTATTGACGACGCACGAACTGACCCTTTCGATGAATTTAGACAATGTCTCCGGCCAATTCTAGGCTGCTAGAATGTACACAGAGTACATATTCAAGATCGATGTCTAGCAACCCTACGTCTCTGCTTGACGATCCCGAAGTTTTGAGGAGCGAAATAATGGCGTTGATGGATGAAATGTATGACGAAGCCAAAGCGACGGTTGGCCGTGTTACTGGTGCTAAAGGTTTGGCACCGACACTGACTTGTAAATGTGACAAGCGCCTGGACTTAAATGAAGGACCTACAACGCATATAACGTCAGAGACTCCGTTGGAATGCAACTTGAATACGGCAAGGGATTTCTTGGCAGCCATTTTCTCTTTGCCTAAACCAAGCGTAAGCAATCGAATGACACAGGTACGCAGCACTTTGGCGCTTTCGGTTGTGTAATTAATTAGCTGCTACTGAAGTTTGTCTCCTGTTTGATGTAGACGAAAGAAAAAGACGCAGAACAAGAAGTGCATTCAGAGTCTGGCGCTGACTATTGCGAAGCAGAAACCAAGAACTGCCTGGACGGGGCCGGGCTACTGCGTCGATACACCGAGGACGACTGTGAGCTGATCGTATGGGCAGCGATATCATTTCACGACAGCGGCAAAATTTTATTCAAAGAACGCTCCTGGGCGGTAGCTACGCGACCAGCATTCCCAACGTCGCATCAAGAATCAGTGGTATGCATTAACCACTGTCTTAGCTCCAGCAAAGAAAGGAGGTGCTTGTACATTGACGGCGAACACATCGATCAGGTCCGTAACCACGCTGTTGGTGCTAAAAGCGCACAGGTAAAAGCAACTTATCGCATGCTTCAGCAGAAAATGCTGATTGAGACTGGCAGAGGCGACCTGGCCAACTTTATCATGTAAATGCAGTAGCGATCACATTCAAATTCTCTTTGAGGCTTTTCTTGACATTGCTCGCGGCTATTTGCAACCAGCACAAACCTATGACAGACGTCTGACCGGCGAGCTCGTTTGTACAGGCTCTTTTTCGCACGATGCACTCCCACTTTTGTACAACGGCAATAGTCGGCGCCTTCGCATGACTTTTTCCTCTTTGCTCTATAACGCACATGACCCGTAAATTGGTGTTAAGGTTCAAACTGGTAGCGCCAAACAATTTGCCGAAGTGGCTGCACATCCGGATTGCGAAGTATTAAATGTCCATTGCATGCGAGTATAACGACATGCATACGTCTTGTAGCATACTTCGTTCTTGACCCAACCCTCCAGACTTTAGAATACTTGATGAAATGCATCATCATCTGTAACTTGAGTGCAACAGCTATATTCCGTTGTAGCGTCATGAAAATTCTTGCATGGCAAAGCTTTCGTATCGAATAGTTCCTGGCTATGCTATGCCGTACAGCGACAACTGGATATATCGCACTGCTATTTGGTTGCACTTTATAGAATATGCACACGTTAGCAACGACAGTAAACGTCAACATCCATGATTGACGGCAGCCGCGCCTCGTAGACTGTTTAATGAACCTTGCCGCGCCTTGTAAACTTTTTCGTGGACCTTACGATACGAGATATAATTTACAAGCTCGAATCATGACACAGTTGATTTGTCGCTGTACGTTGATAGCATGAATGTTTGTTTGTGCTGGCAGGCAGGCAGTTACACCCGCTTGCCTTACGTATCATGCCGCTTTTATCAAAATCCGAATTGTGTAGCGCACAGAAGCCTGGCTCTGGCGGATAAGGCTACATGACGCCAACATGACTTGTACAGCGCTTCGATGACAATGATGAACGTGGGAACGCTTTGGCAGGTACTAGTGGGACTCGATATGCCGTACAGCGCATGTATGCACACGCATTTGCAATCTTGTGAGCAGCTTGTAAAGCCTCCACTAGCAAAATGACAGACTTTGGATTCCAATAGCACTTTGCATGCGACATGCACAGCAATTCAGCTCGATCATCTGTCGTAAGCATGGCTTTGCCTGATCAAATGCGTTATCAGCTGCGCTCGACTATCTGCTGAGGCTCATAAGCTCCCCGTTTGTAGGCTAAGTATCCCAATGCCGCGTCTCCGCCGCGGGGCAACGCTTATTTTGTTTATTGTTCTCGTGATATGGCGAAGCGTAATGAGTGAGACATGCGGTACACCAATAGTGGCACTGTGACTGTCATCGCGCAAAGATTATACAAATGACGTCAGATCAATATACGCACCACCATCCACTATCGACAAGAGCATAGCAAACGTACGCTGCTTGGAGCTGACGCACCAGATAATGGTCTTACCCTTTGCACTTCGGCATAACTAAAAGCGAGATTACCAGCTTCTTTCACCATCAAACATAGATTGCAAAACACTCAGACCTGTAGCAGCGGCACCTCTTCGCGCAACCACAAACGTACGGCTTGATACTTAATACTAAAATAGTGCATGCAGGGCTAGAGAAGTAGTAGGTCGCACAATGGACTACACGATGCGTTGAAAATGACGATGCAGAGTTTCGCACAAAAATGCACAATGCGCAAGAATTTCCAGGATGCATTGTAGGAACAGGTCGTTATTATCGGCAAAACAACGTCGAATATAGACCACATATCAAGTCAACGACAGCATTGTCAAGCCACAAACTTTATGGGCTAGAATCCAGCTTAATTCCACAGAAAGAACATGCCAATATTAGTGGCTGAGTTGTAGAGTTTGTCTCGTAAAAGAAGATACCAATGAACACCCTCGTGAGTGTCAGCGGCCATAGTGCGTAACATTACGCTTTGCCCCTTCACGACTTGCAACCGTGCAACCGTGTAACCGTTACACGCAACATCAGCTGACAAACTATGCAAACAAGAAGACCTAGGTCAGATACAGATGTATATAGAAAGGATACGCGACAATTGAGAACGAGACCGGGAGCAAAAAGGATCGAGCGAGCTTTGATCTCACATCTTTACAAATTGCCGTGTTGTGTCTGCATTAAACCCGTCGCTCCACGCCAGTCAAGACTCACGGGACCACATACCCGCAGCTAACGCTAAAAGTTTCACTAAACTCAGCTCCTTTGTCCAGCGAAGTTCGGGGCCGATCAACTATGATCAAAATACATCCTATTCAACGACATAATCCATCAAAGGCATTTTGCGTCAAGTTAATTGCAGACGACTATCGCGACCTGGTGTTTGAGGCTCACCAGATCTTTGACCACCCCGAAGCTAGGCCCGCTAAGAAAAAACAGGATATTGCTGGTCGCTTATGTTCCTCAAGATACCTCACATTCAACAACAAAGGCGATTTACTTGCCATCTAGTGGTGAGTGCATCAATATATAGGTATAGAGTTTCAGGAAATCTATCTTGAACTGGTGGGGCAGCATGGCCTTGAAAGCCACAAATAATTTTGACATGGGAGAGCGAGCGTATGAACGAGGCACAACGTGGTTCCAATTGTGCATATCAGTAAGTATTCGCCAAATGTACACCGGGCAATATTGTAATGCACATTCGAGAATAACCACAGTGCTCTGCACTCACTTACTAAGCTCCCTACATCTCACCTCCATCTATTGGTGTAATGACTAATTAAACGCTTCTATTTTACAACCTAGCTAGTATTTCTTTACCAATGGACCGTGTCTGCGTCCCAGTCCAAACGTCTGTGCTACAAGCCGTAAGTAAACCTGGCACGATTGATGTCAACAGCCTGTCGACGCGTAAGACGTGCGCTCCACACACTTCTTCCTCCAATTTATTGTGTTTTTGTCACATTAGAGGTCATATATAGAGCATGTAAACTGCCCAGTTTTGCATTCTACCTTGTTTCTATAGCAACGACAATGGATGTAATGAGCCGGATGCGCACGCTGATTCCGAGCAAACGTATGCGCGGAACAACTTAGCAAGCAAAACCTACTGCAATACAAGTGCCACGGCCTAAACATCTCGCTGAGGTAAAATTCGACGATGTCAATCGCAGAGATAACGTGCAAGCACTTTGCTTGTCGAAACACATTGACAAGATTGAAGTGATCAGACGATCCATGCGCATGGCGAGTGCGTGCGGTCAGCCGCAAAATTGGTCCGATCAGTATTTGTCGAATACAGGGCGATATTACGCAGCTGCGACGTTGGGCGACTGGTAGCATAACAAATCTTTGGAGCTGATGATGATGGACGTGTGACAGCACCACAAAAGTATACATCACGCCTAGAGGAAGATTGAGGTTTCAGTGCCAGCATCTGAATTCTTCCGAAACCTCCTTGCTGTGCAAACACAATCGCGTTGCATTGGATAAGTAGACGAAAATCAAATTGGTATCGTTTTACGCATTTGTGCGATTACAATTTGCGCGTAAAGTCTTTGCCGTTGTAACGGTGGTTTAGAGTCAGACTTTACGTGCTTCTTCTGCCCACTGTCGTCTCCGCTCGCGCCGCTGATAAGCGATGGATGACACAGACGTTGGATTAAAGACGCGTCACCAATGCTACCTCCTTGCGCCATTTCTGCATCGACCAATGCTTGGGATTTGTGAGACTGTAAGATCGAAACTGTTGGGACGTGCCCAATTCTCAGCCGGGGGGTCCGGAACTTGATGGATTTAAAATAAGTCCATCATCACACATAGTGTGATTGTCCAGCAATTGGTGACTGCAGAGATTTGGTTTGTAACAGCAGTCTCTTTTTTATAAAAACCAATGGTTGTAGGCTCGCTGTACCCATGTGTTAACACTGAGATTCAGTTCGCACATGGTAGTAGACGTCATACAAATGTAAGACGTTTGTAGGTTCAAGTAGACATCCCGGCTATGACGAGCTCTTTTCCACCGGCCGCCCAACGCTGCGTTCGATTGTTCTTCCAATGCACATAGCACATAGGGATCCCCACGACCTGACCGTGAAAACGATGGAGCAGCGGCGGCTCGAGGAGGAGGAAGAGCTCATGCAGGAGGCGTTGGCCTTATTGGCCGACCTTCAGGACGACGACTACAACGACACGATTTCGCGGCTACTGGTACCGTCTGAAGACCAGCAGCTGCACCAATATCCCCCTGACTGCAGAGACTCGCTTTTGTCCAGTACTGAAGAAGAGGCTTTGGCGTTCAGTATACAAGAGCCGCAGGTGGGTAGCAACACGTCTCTCGACGAGTGTCATCCAGTCGCACCCTCAGTGCCCTCGACCGATGAGGCGTCCAACAACAAGGCGACGCTCTCGCCCGCTTCAAAGCAGCAGTCACGCAAGAAAAGGGCAGCGGTTGGTGCTGCAGGCACTGGAAAAAAGCGCAAAGCGGCGCCTTATAACTCGAATCGGGCACGGGATGAACGCAAGGAAGAGCTCATTTACCTACGCAAGACGGTGCAGACAATGGAGGCGAGATTACGCACGCTGCAGCTCTCGCAGCGTCGAGCGCTGGCTACGTATGTACCTGCGAAAGAGGCATCACAAGACACAGCTCGTCCATTGATAAAAGGTGTTTTTCAGCCAGGAGGAAGGGCAATGAGTGGGCCGCTGCTGGCTGAAGATACAAGTGATGATGCTGCGATGGGACCAGTTTGGACTGAGATTGCAGCGCACCAGTACCAAGAACGACGTCGTGTAGAGTTGGAGAATATCCGACTGAGACTGATCTTAGAGGGTCAAATCAAGATGGCAAAAAGTCTTGAGAAAATGTTGACGAAACGCACTAGCTTACGAGTAAGTGGTCGCGAAGTGAAGGGGATGAATTGCTTACTAACGATAGTGTGGCTGCTTATTCCTTTGTATGAACGCTGTTGTAGGTGATGGAATCCATTCAAGGAAAGTACCTGACCAGTTTGCAGCACCGCAAGCCAACGTCGACGGAGGAAGAAGACGAGGTGGCGATTTTTGCTCGTTTGGAAAAGGAGTTGGAATCTGCTCTAGACGAAGTAGATGTTGTCTTTGAAGCCAATGGACTTGCTCACATGGAAAGCACGTTTGCGGACGCAAAAGTTCGGATCGAAAATGGGTCCACAATCATGGAAATTTTCGCGAACAAAGTTGTTCCGTTTGGCGTCGAGGTGACGGGCCACGCAGTTTGGGAGCATTTCGTTCACTCTATGGACCATATTCCGTCGCGGTTTGTGTACCACAAGCAGCTAAAGGTGGCCTTATACCTTTTTCGCGGGTGTTATATTAGTGAGCCGAACTAACACGTCTGACTGTTCGTACGTAGAAGACACAAACAACGGACGACACGCTGATGGAGAGTTTCGGGTTGGAGCTTGTTGGTAGCCGCAACGCCACTGCCGCATTCCGAGTGCGCCAGATCCGCCGAAAGTTTGTCCAGCCAGACCGCGTCGTCATCGCGTGGCCCATGTACTCCGAGGCCCTTGAGCTTTCTGCTGAGCCGACGAAGGGTGTCCGACTTCACGAAAAATGCTTTACTGTGGTGAAGGCACTCCGGCATGCTGATGGCCGTCGAGGTGCCCTTATACAAACGTGCTACGTCCTTCGTCCGGAGATTTACGGTCATATTCCTGACTCTGCCCGCATTCTCACCACCTTGACGGATTTTCTGCTGGATTCAGTCTCGCATACGATTAGCTCGAGCCATCAAATGATTGAAAACTCCCTGTTAGATAGGGCGCTTCGATCTAAGTCCGACCCGGGCACATTAGCACGGGTTGCTAACGAGGAGGGTAGTAGTACTGAAGAAAAAATTCCAGGAGAAGGTATCACTTAAATCTCTTCGATGCGCTGCTGGCGCAATGCTGCACAGCACTTTTTGTAATTATCTTCAACGTTATATCACGTGCACCGATAACGAGATTCGAATCTGTGGACTTTGAAAGCTAGCGTCTGCACGTGCATGTCCATCGTATAAACTATGTGCAACCTGCTTGGCTGCAGCTAGACTTGTTTCCATGATATCACATACGATGTCTGTACGAAACTCTGTGATCGCGCCGACCTAGCTGGATCCATTGGGCAATACCAAGCTCCCGTTGAAAGTGAGTGATGCAATACATATGCACCAGGCGTGGTCCGTATAGAGCTCGGTCGCGATGATGTCGATGTGTGTGCTTGCTCTGCCGTTACCAGAGAGTGCGCTTTGTTTTTCCACGTCCCGCAACATACATAATTCAAGCGCTATGTTCCACGTCCCACACAGCACATACATTTCGCGTGCGAAGCATCGTATGCGGCTACTAGTAGTTACCGATCTGCATCGACCGACGACACATCCGTGCTGGCAGACTTTTGTACAGTGTATGCGGTCCATGGAGTGTGAATAGACGCTAGCGGCTACCAGTGTGTCGAGCGGCTTGACGTTAGTAGACATTGTGCCATTTGGATCCTCGATAAATCATTGAGTTTTATATCAGCTCTTTGGTACAACTGAACCCTTCGATGCCATTGTTGGTTAGGGACACAATGTCGAGTACTCTTGGTACGGTCGTCGCATTCCAGGATTCAACTTGCTAGCCATTTAACATCCGCGCAGCAACCACTGAGCTAATACGGTGCCATGGCAGGTGACAATGTCCTCTCTGTGACCTCTGCGACAAGCAAGACGCTTGGCAATCAAGATACAGACTAGCTACTGTGTGCAAAAGCCATTATACCGTTCCCTTTTGTGTTGACGTTCTCTAAGAGCACGCGTTAGACACTTGAGCACCTTGGTCTGCTTTTCCAATGCCACTTTCAGTCGCACGTTCTCACGCTCCACCTTTCGTCGTTCGAACGCTTGTTGCTGTGCCATGTCCCACCATACCGCGGCCAAGTGAGCCGACGACGCGTCAGGAGCTGCAACACAAGAAAAAGCTACAGGTAGTTTACTAGTCGACCGTTCTGCCTCGAGCATAGCTGTAAGCCTGTCAGTTACTATCACATCTTTTGGCTCCGTGGCTAATGGCGGCGCCGCAACGGATGAAAACGAGGCCGATGTAGTCTGCGGTGTGTGCGTGTCGAATATCTGGTCAAGTTGTAGCTGCAAGTCTTTAACCTTTTGACGGAGATGCACCAGTTCTGCCCGACGCGCATCTCGTGAACGATTCGAGTACTTTTGCACTCGCTCAGTCTCTTTTGTATGTTGAAGGTGTTGCGCTGGGTTGCTCGAGAAGGTGATGTGACTATCCGAGGAGAAGCATCGCCTGTTGTCAGACGTCACATAGGTAATTGAAGACTGTTCGCTGGTGATGGTGTCCTTTTGCGAGAAATTGTCCGGTGTGTCCGGAAAAGTTTGCTCTCTTAGTGTCGGCAGCTCTAGGTCAATCAGGTCTTCATCATCCAGCAAGTTGCCAATGTAGTCGTCACAAGTTATTTCTGCTAGGCTCGTCATCGCATCCTCGTCTAATATCCACTCGGCTGATGTTCCGTAGTCTGTGAGAAACGCCAGTGCCTCCTCCAGCGCCTCTGCATCGTGATCCTGCATTGCCGCCAACAAGCAAATTTGGATCTATTATGCAGAAATGACACGTAAGCTTTCGTCGCGACTGGTGCAATTAATTTGTGCCAGCAGCACACTGGTAAGGAACTATAGACCCATCGCTACTTCGACTGAGGTCAGCTTGAAGTAGCTGTCCATCCACCTCATCTCATTTCTGATTCGGTCTGCAACGGTGCATCCGAAACTCGCTAAGTTATGGGTATTGTTGGTCGACAACGTTCCTCAATATATCTCACCTTCAACATCAACTCGCTAAGTTCGACGTGTCCTATGGATGCCACTTAACTAGGTCTGAATGACCACCAAATATCCACAGATACAGCTTTTTTGAACTCGCAGGAGCGAAAGCACGGAGTCTTTTTCCTCATTCAGTCCAGTTTTTGAGTCTCGAATTGTGCTGCAGCGCAATTCGAATTGCTAATTCGGCGAAAAGGGCGAAATGAGCCGGATATGAACGCGATGAGATGGTACAACCGGCAATGTCAGACACTTCTTTGGCCCTTTCTTGGAAAGAAGAGCGCCGAAATTAAATCTGGATTTCAACGGCCTGAGTCCAAACCTTCTCGGGAAAATCCAGGGCCTAAGCAGTCCGATATCTCGAAAGCGAAATGTTGAGTTTGAATCAGCGCACAATGATCGATCTAAATCCTGTCATATCGATTCCGTTGGGTAAACCTATGTGGTAAGAACTGCCCTGATCATATGGCGCGAGGCATTACTGGCCAGTCCGCATCTGACAAATTTGCCGTCAGAATTTCTTCGGGGAGCAATAAAAATGCTTTTACGCGACGACGAGATGGACGCACTGGAGGCGGCGCTGTCGTTCATGGAAGACTCGCCACACGACGCCGTAGCACACGGCAGCATCGAGCTCTGCGTACCGTACCTCCCTGTGTGTCCCCCGTCGCGTTCAATGCCTCTAACGAGTCGAGCGACCAATGACGAGCAGCGAGATGGGGCTATGGCTGACGAGGAGCTAGAGAGCCTCTTGCTGGAAGTGGGGCTGACAGGCTCTTTGAGTGTGTCTTCACATGCAAATGCAGTGATCTCTGCAGCTGGCGCGTGTCTCGAAGCGAGTGCTGTAACTAATGCGATAATGATATCGGCTGCAGGTGACCAGCCCAACTCTCAAGTCATCGCGCAGAACGACCGCTATAGGTGCAAATCAATTGGCGCGGCACGCCGTAAACTCAGCAGCGGCGTCAAGAAACGGGTGAGACTGAATCCGAATCGAGCGCGCGACAATCGAAAGAACGAACTCGCCTATCTACGCAACAAAGTGAACCAAATGCAAGACCAGCTCTTGTTTCTTCGTCAGCAGTCCGTTGAGAGCAAAAGCGTGACCGTGACGACGACCGCTACCAAAGCTATCGTTGACCCATCAACCGCGATGCCATCGGTCTGGCGTGATATGGCACTGACTCAGCAGCAACGACGGGAAAAGGCAGAGCGCGAAAACGCGCGATTGAAGCTTGTTTTGGAGAGTCAGATCAAGCTGGCCAAGAGTATGGAAGCGGTGATGCAGAGACGAACGCGGCAGCAGTTGGCCGGCTTCAATGGTATTGGAGGTGAGGCTGTTAGTGGTGCACCGAGCTCTACGTGGGACCTGCTTTTGGACAAAGACACATACGAGACTTTGCTAGCTCGTGCCGAGGCAGCGTACCATGAGGTGGATGAAGTTCTTGCTGCGAACGGGCTCAAGTATCTCAAAACCGCGTGTACAAATGCTCGACTACGTGAAGGTATTGAGGGGATGTATGTCGATATTTTCACCAACAAGATGCTGCCATTTGACTACAATACGGCAGCTGAAGCGGTCTGGACTCACTTTCGTGGCAGTGAGAAGCACCGCGGTAATTTGTATGAAAATTTCTCCAAGGTATGGAATTAGTGATAGTCTTGAGGGTACGTGTACTGACTAGTAGTGTCACCTCGTGTGCGCATGAACAGGACATTGAATCGTCGTCCGACACGGTGGCCGAAATGTTTGCTATTGAATTCATGGCAAACGACCTGGCTGCTGATTTCCGCGTGAAGCAGGTTGTACGACGCTACATTGAGGATGACCGGCAAGTCGTAGTTTGGGTGTCTATTGCATCAGCGCTCGAGAACTCAAAGTCGCCGTTTGCCAGCTTCGGGTTTCGCGAAAAGGGCTATGTCATTAGCAAGCGCGTTCGAGGTCGTGACGACTTCTCGATGTTCCAGACGTGTTGTTTGGTGTCGCCCGAGATGTCCGGAGCTGGTTCGTTCGACCTGTCCACAGTCGGCACCTTCACCGAGTTCGTGCTAGGCTTCATGTTTGCCACTATCACATCCAGCCAGCAACTCATTGAGAGCATGCTGATGGACCAGTCGTTGAATCTGAAGCGAGTAGCGTCGTCGTGCACCTGACAAGATAAGTGCGCTTTTCACAAGGTGCCACTAGTAAGCAAACATGCTTACTGTTTTATTAACTGTTAGGTATGTTTGGTGGTTGTGACGCATTGCTATGCGTTGCGTCGTACGATGTTTCGCTGGCGATACGGTGATCATCTTGTTTATATATAGATTCCTTATCTGGGAGAACTTTCGCAGCCGCCATGAACTACGATAAAGCAAAGGTGTCGAACGGAGAATAGGATTATATATAGCAGTTCGGCCGATCCTTACTGTGATTTATGCAGACATCAAAGCGGTGGCTTGTCAACGACTGCAGAATGCAAACTACTGTAAAGAAGTACGGAAGACATCAAACGAGCAAAGACGGGATCGTCTCGCACTGAGAATAGCCATTTATCAATTGAGTAATAGCAGTCGCGCAGGCCAACGCACATCCGAGATTACGTAACGCTGCAAAGACGTCAAGTCGTAGTGGACAACGTCGGTTCGTTAAGCGCCTTCAAGCGTGTAAAAGCAAAACAGTGATTGCAAAAAGTAAGTGCCGCGGTAATTTGAGTACCATTCAATCTTGTGTGTAACGGCTTTTGCAAGCAAGAGCTGTTACACTTGCGGGGTAGAGTCAAGCAGTTGGCATCGACTTGTTCATCGTATAATTGGCACCGCCATCGCCCAATGGTACGTCTATCGACAGAGTATCACTGGGCAATCCTACTATACACCTTACACACAACGACTTTCTGGACAAGAAGATGATATGAGGGTTTCCAGGGATGCGAAGCTACCTTACAGATAAAGGGGAAGTTACAACTCACTCGTGTGAGCGCGTGGAATTTTCGGGTTGCGCAACGAAACATTTCCATGTGAAAGCTTTCTAGTACTAATACCTCCGCAAACTTGATTTCACAATTCGAGTAGTTGTTCCAAATGTGGTACCAATACCTCCCAATTTCGCACTAGACGAAACTAAAATACGTCACGTTCTGGACATGACTGATCACACACCCGCACCCGCGCATTGATCTGCGCATTCAATATTCGACGACAACAACCAACCTCGTGCAAAGATCATATGGAAGCCGAGCAGAAGTGCAATTTGGCAGAATCCATAGGCGCCTATCATTGGCTTTATTCCAGCAGCGCTTCTCAGTGGTTTCGAGTTGTGCATCGAATGCCAAGTCTGGCTGAGTCACCAATGCTTTTGATTTAGCTACGGCGAGACAAAAGATGTAGCGTACGGTTATTCCGGAATAGCATATTCTCGCACGCAGCTAATATTCACGACAATTTGGAAAGAGTTACGTAGAGATCAGCTAAGATTTAACCAACAACTTAGACAGAGTTACGTGGTGAGTTCAATGCCGTATGCACAATAGTAAGAAGTTTACGCCGGCTTCTTCTAGCTCGATAATGTTAAGGAGTAAATCATAGGCCTTTCAACAGCATTTATGTAGCTCCAAAATCGGCCATTGACGACAAGCTTTACGTATTGACCGATCAATGCGATTGACTAGTTGATTGATCGGTAATTGTCCGCACACCCATTTAATGCCTGGATACACCAGTGAAAATTGCGTCTTTGCAGCGCAACGGCAGGCATGCAAGGTTTACATGATCATCGATCCAGGAGATCAGCCATTAATAGCACTCCGCATGCGCATTGTTCGATCGATCGTGAGCTGTGAGATTCGGGACCTATCTTGCCTGGCTTTGGAGAGGCATACCTATGATGTAGGGCACAAGTGTTTTGCTGCAGTGTCAAACGAAGACGATTGTGGACATAGCAGACTGTAGGCTGTGTCATTTCTCATAGTTGCAGCATCGCTGATTGTAAAATTATGACTTTTGTCGAGCACATGACAACTACACGGTCATATGTCGTTTGTCAAGGCTCAAATGGTGCGTGATCAAAGTTCACGAACGGGGCTGGTGTGTTGAAGTTCGATTCTCCACTGCTTTTGAGCCATGCTGCATTTGTAGATACGTGAACAGCATCTATCTGCTGATGGTAAATCCATTTTGGCCGGAGTTCAAATGGCATGATTGGCAAGCTATGTGCACAAGCGATCTGCTCAGCTACTAGTCAAATCGTTCTACCGTCTACTCGTGGATGCCTTTCACGGGAGAGGCTAAATCCACCGGCGCCTATCCATTCGACTTAATGTTTGTATGACAACCGTGGTATCACATTCAGGCCATGTCAATTCGAATATTACGGGATAAGCGAAGTAGAAGTGCACCTGTAACATGGTTAGGCCACGGTAATACAAAAAGAAATCACCCGTTGTTCAAGGCATGATGATGAGCACTTCATCCGCCTCCACTACTGCTGCTGCCACTGCTACGGTCGTTGATGTTGATACTAATTCTGTCGTCGCTGACAATCAGGTTACATTCCAAGTTGACGCTAGCTCTAATCCTCCCGCCGCTGATCTCTCATAGATCTGTGAATAATCTCCACCGATCGGGCCTTTTAACAGTCAAAAGACGGCTGTAGAGGCTTTATAGCAGTACGTCGTACGCCAAGGTTTTGCTATCAGTGTATCCCGTAGCCGGTCGGATAATCCCAAGCCCAGTTCTTTTACATGTTCGCAGGGAAGACATTATAAGAGATTCCACAGTCGGCGCGCGTCAATGCGAGATCGCGGGACAAAAATGCTGGCTGTTCATACGAGCTCGTGATCATGTATAACCAGCACGCCCCAGAAGAAAGTGACTGGTCAACGTTTTGTGTGAACAACTGCCCTACAGGACACTCCCGTTGTATCAGCAAGACTATGCTCTCAGCGCTACCAGCAGCGCGACGTGCGACAAGAGAAACTGAAGACATTAATTCTACGGTCGTCCAGATGCATCAATATGGAGATGCTCCTCGGGTATGCGTGCGTGTTGAATTCATATACAGCAAGTCATTATCTGATAGTTTGTCTCATTGTGATTATATAGATGTTATTGTTACCCAATTTAAGGAGCAGGGTGTCCTTATAAATGCAAAGGATGTCCACAATATCGTTCAGAAGGCAAACAGAAAGTTACTTGATGGAAAATCACTCACGGAATCTCTGCTGCAGCACCTGAAGGACCAGGATATTTTATCCACGGTTGCAGTGAACGAAGACAACCACGTTCGACACCTGTTTTGGCAGCCCGAAGTGACCAAGAGCTTGACATATCGTCATCACAATTTTTTATGAATGGCTGCACATACAAGACAAATGCCTACAGCCTCCCGCTCCTTCATTTTGTTGAATTTGCTAGTACTAAACAAACTTTTACTGCTGCCATTGAATTTATGGACGGTGAAGCATTTGTGGATTATGAATGGATGATAAATGAGATCGACAGGATTATCCCGGTACATCCAAAGAATCTTGTCGTTGATTGCGACCTTGGACTCATCAATGCAATCGCGGGGAGGTGGCCTCACTGCATTGATAATTATATGCAGGTTTCACATCGCGAACAACATTATCACCAGATGCAGACAAAATTTATGGATGCCGGCGAAGAGAGCTGGACATCCTTCATGTCACACTGGAAGTCTATTTTCCATGCGCTACAGAAAAAACTTTTACGGAGGTTTGGCAGCATCTACCTACGATTGCGGTGTGTAATTATATACCTTCGCTACTAACATTGAATCAACATTCATGTTAATACATTTATTTTTTAACCAGACTCCAACACTATCGCATACCTCGACAAGAATAAGTTTCCTCTTCGTCATCACTAGGCATCATTCAGCATCGATCGACACCGACATTTTGGACATACGGTCAATTTGCGAGATGTAGGAGCACACTACAAGAATATCAGGAGTTGCATCAACAGCGCAAGTGGTACACTTCTCGACGTCTACAGACGAATTACCCGAGATATCGATTATAATTACAGAAGAATTAGTGGAACGATGGCAAAGGAGAGAGTCGAGATACTCACAACTTATCTGGCGAGATATTTTTGAAGCTGCATCGCAAGATCTCTCGTCACGCGTTGATTCTGCTTAAGAAACAGTACCTGCTATCGCTCGGTCGCAAAAAACTCAAGGTATGTACCGGATACTATGTGAGGGTTCATGGCATCCCATGCGCGCACATTATCTGCGGACACATCGACAAAAAAAGGCCCATTGAAGCTAGCAATTTTTCAGATCAATGGCATCTGGATAATCTCGACGACGACAACAGCCCCGATGCAGGTGTTTCTGATATCCTGCCTCCCTTCCGCATCCTGAAAACGACGTCACGCAAGTGGACACACCAGAAAACTACAAAGCGTCAACCGTCGAGGTTTGAGATTACTAAGCGGCATTGTGGTAGCAGAAAATGCAGTCACTGCCACGGACCTGGTCACGACCTGCGACGGTGTCCGTCTCGTGCTATGATTGATATAATCCAAGAATACGATGTGATAATCACCATGAAAACATCCCAGATGCCGTCACAGCTCACACTCTGTAACGAACATGTAGCGTTGCGTGGACCTCAACACGGTACACAGCTGCAGTCAGTTCAGCCTTTCCAGTCCGTTCCTTCGACGTCAATGCACCATGTACCATTGCCACGGCGTCAGAATCCTTCTGCGCCATAGCAGAGGTCCGTTCTCCTCAACCTAGGAACCGTCATTCAATTTGTAGACGCGGTGCGTTTCTAATTACCCAATCCTATTTCTTTATGAATCCTCGTGGCCTAACCATGTTGCAGGTGCATTTCTACTTCGCTTATCCTGTAATATTCAAATTGAAGTGGCTTGGCTGCGTCACCGGTTGTCATATAAACATTAAGTCGAATGGATAGGCGCGCGGTGTATTTAGCAATAATGCTTAATGTATTTAGCCTCTCCCGTCTTTCACACAGAAATTTGGTAAACTTCTAGTACAAGGTTTACTCGAACATGCTCCTGACCTGACGCATATCTACACGCTATCTACTGAATGAGGCTATCCTTAATTTTGTCTTGAGGAGTATTGCAAACTCGCTTTTGAGTGCTGTAAGATTTGAGACTCAGATAACATGTACTTAACCATTTTTCCATCTCAATGGTTCCGTGAACCTAGTTCATTCTATCTTAATCCGACAAAAAATTGAGAGGTACGTGTGTATCAGTTGGCCAATATATTTGGTATGTAGATTTTTGGCGGAGTACTTCTTCACAAAATTTTGATCGAATTTAGTCCAACTGCCTCCAGACTGAGAAATAAGTTTCATTACACTGTTATCCATCAAAAAGCCTTGCTACCGTACTACGTTTGTCAAAGGTAGATGGGTAAATCAGGATTAATACTCAGAATGTAGCCCAAAGGAAAAAGTGAGCGGAAAAAGAGTGAGTAGCTATAGAAAAAGAGGAAGGGCAACCAAGGAAGAGGCGAAGAGAAGCACGACAACCAAAAGAGCGGGAACGGCGAATGGAAGTGTAGAGTGCCGGGGGTTATGTGAAGACGAGCCGGAAAGGCAGACCAGCCTACAGTGCCGCTGCACCGCGCTACAGGAGTCATGTCTTTTCTTGGTTGAAGTGGTTAGGCGCCACGAGTTTGCGGACAGGAGAGGGTTCAAATTCTTCCCATACCAAGGCTTTACCACTATGAACTGCTTGCGGTAAACACCTCCGGGTGCTGTCGTGTGGGGGTAGTTACTTGGCCCTTGTACGTAAAAGGACGATCCGTAACCCAAGTCTGCTTGGGGTCCACTCAGAAAACCTCTCATATGAGGGTGGCCGGTAGTAGTACTGTAAACGGTAGCAGGTGGATGCGTTAGGGGTACAGCACATCGGTGGTACCCTGATCCCCTTCAAAATGACATTGCAACAAGTGACTCAAATTAGCGTAAACCGTGGCCTCAAACAGTACAAATAGCAATACGATAGTCTAGATGGAAAAATCGTACGAAAGGTTCCATGTCAGTGGCGAGTGCAAAAGGCAATGTCCAATGCGAGGACGGAACTTGGCCAAGTAAGCCGTCGCAGAGAATGGAGCCACAGAGTTATGCAAGACATATAAATGCAATTTCATACCGGAAGAGGTGTCCGCGGGTAGGCGAAGGTATAGAGTGCCGCAAAGTAACTGGAGTAGCCAACTGATAAAGTGCGGAATTGCAGGGGGCACCCTCAAACACCGCATCTCCAGATCGACCTGGCAATCCAGCTTCAGGCAGGGATT